>JAKUBN010000023.1:0-137095 GCA_030563245.1 Wickerhamiella azymoides | reverse complement strand
GACGTAGTTGAGTTAACAGAAGTAGTCGAGGCAGGAACACTAGAGCTGCTGTTAGTCGAGCAGTAAGGAAGAGACTCAGAGCTGGTAGTGGAGTTCACAGGAGCACTCGAGCTAGGAACGGTAGTACTGTTAACTGTGCTGCTGGTGACGTTGGCAGAAGAGCTTGAAGGCAGCGACGAGGTGGAGCTAACAGGGAAACTCGAGCTGGGGAGAGTAGAGCTGTTGGTTGAGCAGTATGGAAGAGACTCGGAGCTGGTAGTGGAGTTCACAGGGGCACTCGAGCTGGGAACGGTAGTACTGTCAACAGTGCTGCTGGTGGTGTTGGCAGCAGAGCTCGAAGGCGCTGATGTCGTGGAGTTGACGGGAACGCTCGAGCTCGGAACGGTGGTGCTCTGAACAGTGCTGCTCGTGCTGTTGGCAGATGAGCTCGAAGGCACAGAGCTTGTGTTGACAGCACTGCTAGAAGGAGGCACGGAAGTGATGTTACCTGTTGAAGTGGAGACCGGCACCGAGGTTGTGTTCACGGCGGAACTCGAGGTGCTGGGGAAAACACTGGAGTTTGAGGTGGTCTCAGAGCAGTACGGAAGAGACTCAGTGCTCGACGTACTGTTTGCGGGAGCGCTGGACGGAGGAACAGAGCTCGACGACGTGCTGTTAGCAGGAGCACTCGAAGGAGGCACAGAGCTCGAGGTGTTGTTTGACGAAGTAGAGCTTGAAACAGAGCTCGACGACGTGTTGTTAGCAGGAGCGCTCGAAGGAGGCACAGAGCTCGTAGCGGTGGAGCTTGAAGGAACACTGGAGTTGGAGGTGGTCTCAGAGCAGTACGGAAGAGACTCTGTGCTCGAAGTACTGTTGGACGATGCGCTCGACGGAGGTACCGAGCTGGAGGAGCTTACGCCAGAAGTGCTCGAGGAAATAACCGAGCTCGAGCTGCTGTTCGACGAAAAAGAGCTGGCAACAGAGCTCGAAGTGCTGTTGGCAGACGTGCTCGAAGGAGGCACCGAGCTCGAAATAGTGCTCGAGGTGCTGTTGGAAGACACGCTGGTAGTAGGCGCCGAAGTGGAGGAGCTTGCGGTGGAGAACGAGGAACCGCTGGAGCTCACGCTGGAGGAACTGCTGTTTGTAGATGTGGTCTGAACAGTGGAAGAAACAGAGCTTTCTGAGCTGCTAACGCTGCTAGAGCTGAGCGGTGCAGTCGAGCTGTTTGAGCTGACATGTGACGAGGAGCTGCTGGTGCTAGGGGCACTCGATGTGTGGTTGGAGCTCGGACTCGTGACCGCGCTAGAAGAGCTGGTGGTACTGTCTTCTGAACAAAATGGCAGAGATTCGCTGGAAGTCGTGTTCAACGAGCTACTGGAGGGAACGCTGCGGGATGACGAGCTGGAGGCACTGCTCGAGGCACTGCTCGAGGCACTACTCGAGGCGCTACTCGAGGCACTGCTGGAGCCTGTCGTAGAGACCGTGCTGATGGAGCCAGTGCTGATGGAACTAGTGCTGTTGCTTGTGCTTGCGATGCTGGAGCTTGAACTGGACTCATCATCGTCACACCACGGCAAACTCTGGCTTGTGGTTGTGTAGCTGAAGCTTGAGGTGGTCTCATCGTCATCATCGCACCAGGGTATCGTTTGGCTGCTAGAGCTGCTTGGGCTCGTAGAGACAGCAGAGGCTGTGGATGTCGTAGATATAGCGCTAGCACTAACCAGCAGCAGCGCTGCTGTTAGCGTACTAGTACACCTAAACCACATAATGTTAACGGCGGGTCACAAGAAACTAAAAGAGGGCCGATGGAATTCTCCCGAGCTTAAATATCGCTGTAGTAATATGCAAGTCCTATGCGTCATGCGGTAGATGCGCATGGGTCCGAGTGCAGGCCTCTGCATACGCCATGCAAGGTGGGCTGTTACTCTCTGTATATCTTGATTCAAAGCCCCTTTGGAGGTTCAACAGAATGTTTATCCGAAAGATAAGAACAGATTTGAGTTATACGTCTGTCAATACTTCAATTCCCAAAAAGCGCCAGCGATTGCTCGAGTTTTCTTCCTCGCTTTGATGCAAAGTCATGCGGGGTTGGAACCACCCATGATTGTAAAGTCTGTGAGGGGATGGCGGGGCACGGTATTGAGGGTGGTTGTCTTCGCTACTTTACATTTTGCGTGTTTCTAAAAAAGAGTTTTAGATTATAGGGGCCTGCTTTTTATGAAATGATGAGCGGCGAGGGTAGATGCGCAACCCCACTCCTCTCTGCGGTATGGGTTGTGCTCAGGCTCACGCTCTTGTCGAGTGAATTATACGAGTATTCTGGGGGCCAGTAGCCAGGAATTCACAGGAATGTTGTCTGCTGTCACGCTATGCAGCCCGTCGCGCCGTGGGCAACATGCTTTACTAGTAATGGTGTGATTGCGCGATAAATTTACTCTAAAATACTTTTATTGTGCATTCAGCTCTTGTATCGACTCTTTTTTGCCTGTCATCGAGGTGCAGTAGAGTGGGCGAGAGTGGCGGCATAAGGATATCTTGGCGCGGTCTCGGCGCCGCCACGCCACAAAATGTGAATTTTCGGAAATCTGAAACACGGAGTATTACGTCACCTTGTGGCGCCAGCATAGTTTCGCCTGCAGGTTCCCTCCCGCCATTATGCATTGTGCGGCGGCGTAACTGCATCAACATGCAGACAGCAGCTATGAAACACTAAATTCCAGCCAGGTCTCTACACGGGTGAGCTGAAAGCGTCACCAAAACAAACCGGCTTTGGGAACTCGGGAAGCCTTGCACATTTTCATTTAATCGTAATCGTAATCGTCGGCAAAGTCTCGCTTATCGACTACCTCAACAAGAATCAATTTTGAGGTGGTACTTCTAATTTCCCGCCCATTGCTCCGCCTAGTTATTCCTCAAGTGGTCAAAGTTGAGATCATGCACTCTCCTGCAGCACGAGTGACGGCGGGTGCAGGCTAACTGTCTCAGGTTTGTAGATCGGGAACCGAGCGACTAGGGCCCTTATGCGTAACTGTTGAGTAGCTAAAGGCTGGCAAGGTATAGTATGGCAGATTTTGCCGGCGCGCTCGACGAAAATTCTATAAACGTAACTACATCGGGCCGAAATAATTCGAGGGGTAAATATGCGCCAAGTCTTGGTGGCACCTGTTGACCACTTTTTTCTTTGTTGGACCGAATTGATATTAGTCTGAGACACGGCATGTGAATGCAGCAAGACAAAATGACTGTAGCTGCGCCGGCGCCCCGATATATATGCACAATAGAGAGCGAAAGCTGAGGCGAGCGGCCCGAGTTAAGCGGGGGGAGGTTCTAAAATTGTAGGGAGCGCTGGTCTATACGACATTCTTTGTATAGAAGTGATTCGATGCTCCAGAGAAAAAATCTAGGTCACCCACCTTGTATTTGGCCGGTCAAGCAGCCGGTGCAGTGAGCGAGAAAAAGTTAAGGACCAAGTGCAGATCTATATTTAGTTGGTAGCAGCGGTTGCGCACAGATGTGGCCACAAGGAGTGGCGCAAATCAAAGAAAAAGAAAGCCGCTTGCTTGTCAGCCCTCAGTCAGCAGCGGGGGAGTTTTTTTTTTCTATTGGATTTGTTTTTTAGTCAGCGCTGCCTCACTTTACCATCTAGCGCCTCATTTGCCACATGTCTGGAGCCAACATCCAGGTACGAAAAGTCGGACGGGACGATGTGGACATGGTCCTGAGCGGCGTGGACCTGTCGCTGGCCAACTCGCTGCGTCGAGTGATCTTGTCTGAGATCCCCACCGTGGCTATCGACCTGGTGGAAGTGGAGGAGAACACGACGGTGCTCGCAGACGAATTTATTGCCCACCGGCTCGGCCTGATTCCCCTTGACTCGTCTCTTGTGGACGAGCTCGAGTATACACGCGACTGCGACTGCGAGCAGTACTGCGATAAGTGCAGCGTGGTGCTCTCGCTCAAAGTGCGCTGCCTGGACGACCAAACGCTCGAGGTCTTTAGTTCAGACCTCGTAATTGAGACGCCAGCAAGGGGCGACCCCAGCATTGGCAAACCGGTGCAGAGCAGCGTGGATCCGCGCGGCGTGCTGATCGCCAAGCTGTGCAAGAACCAGGAGCTCAAACTGCGGTGTATTGCCAAAAAGGGCATTGCCAAGGAGCATGCCAAGTGGTCGCCGTGCGCAGCGGTCGCATTCGAGTACGACCCCTGGAACAAACTCAAGCACACCAACCTGTGGAACGAGGTGGACGCCGATGCCGAGTGGCCCAAGTCCCAAAATTGCGACTACGAGGAGCCCACCAACGACGAGGAGCACAGCCTCAAGACGCAAAACTACTACATGAATGTCGAGACGACCGGTCCGCTCAAGCCCGATCAGGTGGTTGAGCGCGGAATCGGCATTTTGCAGAAGAAGCTGGCCGAGATCGTGCTGGCGCTGGAACGCACTGACGAAGAGGAGTGGAAGCAGCAGCAGTGGTATTAATGCAAACTATGTAAATTAGATTCTGGAAGCTGGCTAGACCCTGTCTCTCTGGGCGCTCTGTTGGGCCCTGTTCCAAGCAACCACCTCGTCAAACGAGGTAGGACCGCCAAAAATATCGAGCGCAGAGCCCAAGGTGAGGTCGACCTTGCCGCCACTGAGCTTGCGCACCAGCTCCAAATCAGCAATGGACCGGCCCCCGCCGGCGTACACCACTTTAATGGGCGACCACTCGCCGAGCTTTGCCACGAGCTGCTCGTCAACCCCGCGGCACAACCCTTCGACGTCAGCAGCGTGCACCAAAAACTCGCTGCAGTACTTGCTCAAGTCGTGCAAGCTCTGCTTTGTGAGCTCGAACGAGGTGATGCGCTGCCAGCGGTCCATGGCCACAAACCACGAGTCGCCAACCTTGCGGCAGCTCAAGTCAATCACAAGGCGCTCAGGCGTAACCTGAGAGCTCAGGGCCTCGAGCCGCTGCTGGTCAAGGTCACCCCCAGGAAACAAAAAGGACGTAACAATGACCTTGGACGCGCCGTGCTCGAGCCATTGTGCGGCGTTTGTGTCATTGATTCCGCCACCAACCTGCAAGGCATTGGGCCATGTCTTGAGCGCAAGCTGGGCCGCCTCGTCGCAGCCGGGGCCGAGCTTGATAACGTGCGAGTTTTGGACGCCGTTTGTGCGGTAGAGCGTGGCATAGTAGGCGGCGTCGTGCGTCGACACGAAATTCGTCTTGAGGTTGGCCTCGACGTCGCTCAACGAACCGCCAACAATCTGCTTGACCTGGCCATTGTGGATATCGATGCAGCCTGTGAATTGGGTCATGTGCAAAGGTCACTCAAAGTTTGTCATGGAGGAACTTTTGAGGCGACAATTTGAGGCCCAATTTGGTGACGAGTGGAGCCAACCGGTGGTTGGTCCTGCTAAAAATGCTCAAGACACAGAACAAAAGTCGGGAGCCGAGTCGGATTCGGACGCGGCGAGCGGCTCAGGGTCAGACGCTGCCTCAGGCGCCTCAGACGACCTAGCCAGCGACTCTGACTCTGACGGCCCCATCACCGTTAAACACAGCGAATCCCACGCAGCCACCCACATGCAGCACCGGCGCCAGTTTATGAGCGCGCGAGCTCCTCGCGAGGCCGAGGCTCCCACAGCGCCCAAGACCAGGGAAGATGAACAGGACCTCAAAGATGACGTTGAGTTACAGCGCCTCATTAGCGAGTCGCACATTCTTGATGCTCACAAGGGGTTCAGCGGCGCCGATATTTCGTATGGCGACCCCCTCGAACACATTGGCAAATCGCGGCTGGCGATCATGCAGCAGCGCCTCGTAAACGCTGGCGGCAAGCAACTCAAGCAAAATACCCCCATGAAGATCGCCAAGGGTATCAAGGCCAAGGCCAAGCACCGCGACAGCGTGCGCAGAGCAGACGCCAAGGAGAACGGGGTGATTCTCGAGAAAAAGACCAAAGAAAAGAGGAAAAGAGTGCACGACAAGGGCCTCAAAATTAATAGTGTGGGTAAGGCCACTGCACACGGCATTGAACTGAGCCAGCGTGATATCTCGCGCGTCCGCAAAAAGAGGAGATAAGTGGGGGGGGTGCGTCCGCGTGGTACGCGTTTACGCGTCACTGGGCACTTTCACTCCATCCTCTTGTAAATGTGTGTAACCAACCGCTCCAAATCGCCGAGACGCGTCTCGACGGCAGGCTCGGTCGCGGCCACCACGGGCTCGGGGAGTTCGATCTTGTAGGACAAAATTAGATCAAACATCAGCACGTACTTGTGATTTAGAAGCTTGTCTGTATTTTGAATGTAGAAATGGCCGAGGTTTTCACCGCAATTGGCGCAGTTGATCATCTGGACGGGGCCCGACCGCGAAGAGCGGATGCTCGCCATCACGGCAGTTTCAGCAAGTTTGTTTAGCACTATACCCAAATCACGCACCACTCGGGCCCCATGGGCCGTGTCCCCCACTATAGTGCGGCAGGATTTGCACTGCACCACCACCACCTGCATTACTACTAGGACACAAAGCGAGATGAGCGTGAATGCGGCGTTTGTGCGAGCCATTGCCACGATCAAAACGCTTACTCGTAGCCCAAACACGTTGGGACGGCCCCCGCAAGAGTCCAAAACTACCCTTTACGGCCTCTACAAGCAAGCAACCGAGGGCGACGTCGAGGGCATTCTTGAGCGGCCCACGGGATCGAGCCCGCAGGACAAGGCCAACCAGCGCAAATGGGATGCCTGGAAACAGCATCAGGGCCTCTCCAAAGACGAGGCCAAGCTCAAATACATTGAGTTTCTGCTCGAAACAATGCGCTCAGTTTCCCCCGATACCCCGCAGAGTCGCGGGCTGGTTAATGAGCTCGAGGCGCTCTACATTACTGCCCGCGATGGTGCCGAGCTTGGCGAGCCCGCGTTTGTGGCCAACCACGTGCGTACCCCGTCCTACAGCCAGTTTCTGCGACGGCCAACATACTCTGAGTTTGGGCTCAGCCAGGGCGACCGTACCGAGATTGAGAGCGTGAGCGAGTTTGGGGGGTACCAGCCTCAAGCCTACCAGCCTCAGTATCAGTATCAGCCGCAGACCCAGCCGCAGACCCACGGCCAGCCCATGCCCCACACTCCGCCCACTGCCCAGGCCCTCGGCTACATCGGCTACGGAAACTACATAGTGCCCCCACTCGACACAATTTCCGAGGAAATCAGTCTACGCCGCGCTCCCCCGCCCGACGATCCTTATCGGCTCTGGCGGCTCCTGTTCAAGCTGCTTCAACGGTTCGGCCAACGGGTTGCCGTGGATATCTGCGGGCTCACCCTGTTTCTAATTGTTGTGCGGTTAATGCGGCGTAGCCCATACCTGCCCAACGGCGTCCGTCAAGGGTTCACCATTGTGGGCAATGTCATTGCGGTTGTTTTGCGTGAAGTCGGATTTGATATTCGCATAAGGCCACGCCAGGTTAGCTAGATATGTTTATGTATTCGTTATTTGCAAGGCACTTTGGCACCAAGTCAGTCCCAGTTAGTCCCAGCCAGGTGAGCTCACACGCTCACAGCTGACATTCATGGTACGGCCAGTGATTCCAATACGAGTTAATGGCCGGGTCGAGGTAATTTTTGTCGGGCCCGAGCCACCAGCACCTCAACCCCAAGAGATCCCCGAGCAAACAACTTGGAACCGTCGGCCTCCCATCTCGCTTGCGCAGCTACTTCAGGGCCATGATGTCACAAAGTCGGTGAGTATCGAGCCGTGCGGCCTCATCAACCGCAACAACCTGTGCTACCTTAATTCTGTGCTCCAGGCACTACTGCATTGCGGCCCATTTTTGTTTTTGCTGCAGGAAATTCGCTCGCGCACGCGGCTCAAAATCGGCAGTTCCGCGCCGGTTCTCGACGTTTTTATTGCATTTGCCGGTCAGTACGAGACCCAGGCCGCGCGGGGCCAAGTCTCGTCCGCTGAGCAATTTTACTCGGTGATCTCGAGCCACCCCAATTTCCGCCACTTGCAAAAGGGCCGCCAGGAGGATGCGCAAGAGTTTATGGGGTACTTGCTTGATACCCTTGAGCAGACGTTTGACGAGGCACTTGCTCAGAGCGCCCGCGAGAGCGAGAGCGAGGCTCAAGGCAAAGAGGAAGCGGAGGAAGCGGAGGACTCGTGGACGCAAGTCGGCAAACACAACAAGTCGATTGTGGAGCGGCAGTCCGGCAATGCCCTTCAACCAAGCAACCCCATCCCGTTATTATTTGGTGGTAAGCTGCGCAACGTGTTACGGGTGCGCGACGCCAACCCCAGCATCACTGTGGACCCATTCCAGCAGCTGCTGCTGGACATTGAGTCCCCCGAGGTCCAGAGCGTACAAGATGCGCTCAATCTCATGCAGGCTCCCGAGACGCTAAGCTTGGAGAAAAATGGCAGGCTGGTTCCTGCCACCAAGCAGCTCGAGTTTGTGCAGCTGCCACCGGTGCTGGTCATGCAGCTCAAGCGGTTCACGTTTATCCGCCGCGGAGCCGAGTTTGATTTCGGGAAAATCACCAAACCGGTGCGGGTTGCAAGTGTCACCCTCAAGGCGGCCGGAGTCCCGCAGCACTATGAGCCGTTTGCCATTGTGTACCACCATGGCCAGTCGGCCACTGCCGGGCACTACACGACTGAAGTCAAAGTCCAGGGCAAGTGGGTGTGCATTGACGACGATTTTGTTACCCAGCAGCGGCACCACAACTCGAGCGCCTACATTGCATTCTACCAGCGGGTCGAGCGCTGAGGGTCGAGCGCGGAGGGGCGCGAGACTAGGTAGTTGTAAAACTCTTAAAATAAATTAAATTACAGCAAAAGCAGGGCAACCATACCGCTGAGGCCGGCGCCAAGCATGGCGGCGCCGTTGGACGCGACGCCCGGGACAGACTCGGTCACCGACTCGACCGCCGAGGAGCTGGCGTTGCACACAGTGACGTACTGCGTGGTGTATGTGTGAGTGCGGGTGCAAGGGCAGTCCGTCACGGTCAAGGTTGTGGGGGCAGTGACGATGTAGGACTGAGTTCCTTCAACAAGCGTGGTGGCGCTCTCAATGTAGGTTGTGTACTCGGAAACAACCTCGAGCGAGGTGCTAGTGTTTTGGGCAACAGCGGAGGAAGCAAGGAGAAAAAAGAACGACATTGCAATGAGACACACGTCCGGGCCCCAGCCTCTGTATATAACTAGGGTGGCTGGAGGCGGGTGGCTGGTTGCGGCTGGTCGCGGCTGGAAGTGGCGGGTGGTCGCCTAAAGTTGCATGTGCATGCATGTGTGCTTTGAGAATAAGCGAAATAATGACGTAGAAGCGCCCTCAGGCCCCTCAGACTCTGGGCTAGCCCGTGTCTCCGCTCTGGGTCTGGGTCATGTACTCGAGGGCCACGCGAATCTCCTTTGGCGATCCGGGTAAAAATATGCGGCGTTTTTTGGGGCCGTATTCTTCTCCCCAGGGACTTTCTGGCGGATCGCTTAGGAACAGCTCGAGGTTGTTGGTCGAGGGTACATCCTCGTGCATTCTGAAATTGTGCCCGCCAACTGTGCCCTCGATCGCACCCGAAAAGGGCGAGAGGTGCCATAGCCAGCAAGTTGTGAAATTTAGGCCGCCCGCAAACTGGATCAGCTCATTGTTGGACTTGGAGGGCGTGCTGGTAGCCACCACAGCCCCGGACCATTTGGCGAGGGCAAGGGCAATCAAGTCGCACTCTGTGCGCCATTCTTTGTGGTCTGTGCCCAGCATGTATTCATAGTGCTCAAGAACCACCAGATCCACTGCGAGTGGCGTCATACACACCAGCTCCCGCAGCGTAAGGCAAAAGCACTGGATTTGCCCAGCGGACTCCTGCAAGTCGGTTGGGAAAGCGCGGTCGGAAATCCAGGCGACTTTACCGCCTGTGGCGAGCGCAGATGCCGCATAGGCCACGCACAACCTGGTTTTACCTGTGCCGGGGGCTCCGACAATTTCGAGCCTGCGGCCGTGGACGAGGCTGAAATGGTGGTCTATTGGCGTGTCTGAAGCCATTTTGATGCGATCCTTGCGGATCAGCAGGCTGAGGGGTGGCATGGGGTGCGGGGTGCCTGGGTCAGGGAGGAGGGTGCCTGGGGTGCCTGGCAGGGTGCCTGGCAGGGTGCCTTGGTCAGGTGCCTTGGTCTCCGGCCCCACGAGGGTCCCACTGACATACTTCTCCAAAAGGAATCTACATAAATATAAATACAGCTCAGTTTTCTATTTTGACCGGGTTGACCAGGTCGCTCACTGCGACCCGCTGCGGTCGCTGAGCAGGCGGCGGCGACGAGGCGCGGGACACGGCCGGGCTCTGGATGATGGGCGTGCTTGGCTGCGAGATCAGCGAGAACGTGGGCAGGTCCAGCGTGCCTCGGATCGCGCTGAACGGCTGCGGCGCGGGCTCCATCGGGTACGGGTGCGAGTGCGAGTTTTGCCCAAAACGACTCAACGGCAGAGTGCGGATCGCCGGCAGCTGCACGCACTCCTGGGGCCCAAAGTGGGGCGAGTGGCCGGGGGTGGCCAGCGGCGTCGAGTCGGGCGACGGCGACGCCGGCCGCGACACGGCGGGGCTTTGGGGCACGAGATGTTCCGGCTGGCCGCCGTGGCCGCCGTGGGCCCGGCGGTCGTAGGGGCTGCTGTGGGCGTGCTGCTGGTGGAAGTACGAGGCGAGCGCCGGCGTCGAGCGCTGGCGATTAAAATGCGGCTGCCTGCGCTCCTGCTCGAGCATCTGGGTGGCGGTGTTTGCCAGGGCGTGGATGTCGTACTGGCTCTGCGAGCTCTGCGTCCAGCGCGAGGCGGCGCTGAGCGGCATGAGATTAGCGCTGCTGGCGGCCCGAACCATCGGCTGGGGCGGCGCGACCGGCGGCGGAATTTGCGAGGGGGTGCCGTGAGGGGTGCCGTGGGGGGTGCCGTGGGGGGTGCCGTTGTGGACCAGGGGGACTCCGAGAGGCGCCCCCTGGGGGACATAGGGTGTCCCGTTGGTCCCATTGGCCCCAGTAGCACCGCCAACGCCGTGGGGCGCGCCGGGGTGCGGACCGTGGGGGCTCGCGGGGGCACTGAACATTAGCGGCTGCTGGGGCTGCGGGGGACTGGCATGCGGGGTTTTTAGTGAAGATGAAGATGATGTGACGCTGCCTGCACTTGCTGGCTGGCTTGCCGATCCCGGCGTGCCCACTGGCGATGTGTTTAGCTCCTTGCGCAAGTTGCGCCTCGAATTTGGGTTTGTGTGGATGCGCGAGTGGCGCGTGAGCTCGTCGCTGCGGCTGAACCGCTTTGTGCACCCGGGATATGTGCAAACGTGAGGTTTCTCGCCCGTGTGGGTGCGGATATGCCGCGTTTGGTGCTCTAATCGGTAAAAGGCCTTATCGCATATAGGGCATCTGTACGGCCGCGGGAGTTCAGAGCCGGCCTTTTTCATGGTAGTTTGTGCTTAAAAGGTAACGAGTGTTGCTCCTCTTTGACGGTGTGCGGGGGAAAATTTGTAAATCAGGGAGCCCCAGATTATTTAGGAATCAAATCACGTGCCGAGATACGGGGATGGTTGGTGGCGGGGGGTAGGTGGGGTTTTTCTGGGGGTCTGCGGGACCGGGGACGCAATAAAAATGTGGCATATCCCAACCGTATAAATCGTGTTTAACATATTTATAAATGAATTGCGTCTATGTTTAAAGTGAAGTAGCAATCAACCCAGCGCAAAAAACCAGCGCATCTAGACCCGGTCACTAATCAAGAGGCATGTGCTTGGCGTTCTGGATAGCGATCGCGATCGCTTTTCAGGGAAAAAAGGAAAAAAAAATTGCATTCCCATAATACGAGCAAACGGCCACTGTCGACACTGCAGAGGGGCTCTCGGCTCTCTTTCGCCGCAAGAGTCACCAATTTCGGCAAAGGACGCGCGCAGTCTCCCGCCGCGCCTAGTCCCAAATTGCAGATCAGGTCAGCCGTAAGCCGCAAGCGGGGGCCGGTCAGCCGGTCAGCGCAGCCAAAACCTATCGGCTGGGTCTCTCCGAAAATTTGATGCCCATTGGCTTGCCAACACCAAAATAATCGTCAGTGAATGATTTCTGCGCAAAAAATTCTCGCACGCCCCCGATTTGCAATGCAGTCTCAATACCTTTGTGCCGTAACCCTTGCCCTAGTACTAGTGTGGTGGTGCCTCACGGCGGTCAAATTGCTGTTCACAAACTCTTTGAGCGAGAATCTATAGGCTATTGGATATACGCAAAATTAGCTCTGGGAGCTCACAGGCAAAAGAATTTTCCTGCTTAGCCGGGACGGCACGAGCCCTGCCTTGAAATCTGCGCTTAGTAAATGGTGATGCGCATGCCGTGACTCTAAACGCCTCGACAAGGGCGGCGACGCCCCTTACTTTTCCAGGGTTTGAACAGAATTAAACAGATTGATCTGTAAATGGCTTTTTAGGGGCCCAGATGGTGGGCAATGCTGCTAAACCTTGTTCTTCAGCGAGCTTACCCTAGCCCTGTTTCTTAGCAAATTCGAGCGTTTGGAGCTGAGCTGCCTACTGCACTCTTTTTGGCGGCGGCACAAAGGAGCTCAAATCTCAAAGTGCAGGTAGGAATGCGTGGGAAAGCGCCAGTGTAGGCAACTAAAAAAAGTCTCTACGTTTAAGTTTAATTGCCTAGTCGTGCACTGGTTTTTGATTTGGTGGCGACGCTTTCTTCCATGCCCAGAAACCCCCTGGCCCAGTTTCGAGAGCTGCGGGATTGCCTTTGTCAGCGACTCAATTGACCCGCGTAGGTGTACGCCGCTGACACAGGGTGCATGCACCGCGAGATGATGTATGCAGTTGAAAATTGAACCCTAGCCCTACATGAAGCGGGTCATGGTTTTTATACCATGCGCATTGCCAGAGTGCACTAGAGTTGAGAGCTCCAAGAAACAACAAAAAGCACGCGCAGGTAACAATGTCTGTTGCGAGCCAGTACTACACACCTAGTTCCCATGCTACATGGTCACCCTTTTACTACGATGGAGCCAGCGCGTCAGTGCCCCAGCAGGCCCCGGTTTTGCAGCAGCCCCAGCAGCCCGCGCAGTCAATGATGATGCCAATGGTTCAAATGCCGATGGTGCAGCTGCAGCAGCAGCATCAGGCACCCCAGCAGGTGCCTCAGCAGGTGCAGCCGCAGGCGCCCCAGCACACACAGCCCCAGCTCCCACAGCTTCCACAAGCACCGCAGGTGCCCCAGCAGTTGCAATTGCCTCAGCAGATGCAGCCCCTGCCCCAGCAGGCGCAGCTCCCCCAGCAGCTCCCCCAGCAAATGCTCCAACAGCAAATGCCCCTGCCGGTCACGCCCACCGAGATGTGCTACGGTTACTACTACTATGCCCCGCGCATGGCTCCCAGCACGCTGCCGCTCGAGGGCTCGACCCAAGAGGAGTACGACGAGGCGCTCATGGTTGAGTTTTTGGCCTCGAGCGCGTACCAAATCATGAGCGGCGGAACCGCCATGTGGACCCAGGCCCAGGTCGTCAGCTTCCACCGGTTTGTCCAGGGCGTGCTGCGCAGCACGCGGCTGTCCAAGCACACGATTTTGCTCAGCTTGTGCTACCTCAGCCATCGCTGGACCCTGGGCAATTTCCCCAGCAGCCGCGAGTGCGACTATGATATGCACTACCTGCTGTTTGTGGTCTCGCTCGTGCTGGCCAACAAGATCCACGACGACAACACATTCACCAACTCGAGTTGGTGCCAGGCGACCGGGATCCCTGCGGCCCAGGTCACGCGCGCCGAGGGCCGCTGGCTCAACGCGATTGGCTGGGGCTTTGATATCCACAACACTTCGGGGTGGTTTGCCTGGAACGAACGTCTCTTGGGATTCATGAGTAGCCGGTCGCGCGTTGCGTCGCCGTCGATTTGGCCCTTGGAGGTTGCCGCTTTCTGAGCCCCGCCTCTCCTTGTTTATTTATTCTTATTTATAGCATCTGCATGAAACGCTTTATTTATTTCAGCAAGTAGTCGAAGTGCCCCTTGTCCATCATCCGAGCTCCTCGCACCCCACGGAACGCGTAACCTATGCACAACGCCGTCACATGCGCTTACACATGGTACTCGAACTCGGCGATACCTACGTGTCGGCGGACTCCAGCCCGCAAGCCGTTGAAAAGCTGGTTCAGGCGGCGCTTCAGACATCGTCGCCGATTTCAACAAAGGTGCTGACGGGCGGTATCACCAACCAACTGGTCAAGGCCGAGTCGCGCGACCAAAGGCACAAGTGCCTCGTGCGGGTGTTTGGGCCCGGCACCGCGACGTTTATTGACCGCGAACACGAATACCGCGTTCATCTAAGGCTAGCAGAGCTCGGGATGGCCGCGCCCCTCTTTTGCAAGTTTGGCAACGGCCTTGTCTATGCCTGGGCAGAGGGCAAGCCCCTGACCCATATCGAGATGGCTGAGCGGCCCGTTGCCCTCAAGATTGCCCGCAAGTTGGGCCAGTGGCACCATTTGTTGGATGTGAGCGATAGTGTGGGCGAGAGCGGGGGCTCTTTGGGCACCTCCCCCTCGGCCCCCTCGAGCATTTACTCGCTCGTGGCCTCGTGGATCCCCATCATGCCCGAAGGGATTCTGCCCCTGAGCCGCGACGAGCTTGCAGCCGAGCTCAAATGGTTTGAAAAGCGCGCCCCGCCGTCGCAACTCGTGGTCGGGCACAACGACTTGCTATGCGGCAACATTCTGCTCGATAAGGACAAGGTCTCGTTTATTGACTATGAATATGCCCAGCAGTGCCCGCGGGCCTACGATATCGCCAACCATTTCGTCGAGTGGCAGGGTTACGACTGCGAGATTGAGAGGATACCCGACCTCGGCTCCGAGCTCGTGAGCGAGTGGTTGGGCGAGTACCTCAAAGCCGCCAACAGCAAGAGCTCGGTGGACGAGCTGCGGCGCGAAGTCGCGGCATTTTACGGGCTGCCCGGGTTTTACTGGTCGGTGTGGTCGGCCATTCAGAGTATTCAGAGTGACATTGATTTCAACTATGGCGAGTACGCCAAGCTGCGGTTTGGCGAGTATTTGAGGTGGAAAAAGCAAGAAAAGTGCTAATTTTGGGGCACACTTGCCACAACACGCCATTCATGCCATTCACCTGGCCAACGGACTCCTGGGCACTTCCGGCCCCCCCTCACCCCTCACACCTGGATCGCCCAGGCCCCCGCATACGCATAATCCTAATAGATGCTAATTGATAACCCATCGCCAACGGCCAGCCGCCATTCATGCCATTCACTGCCAATGGACTCTGGGCACCTGGCACATGGGCTCACGCCCCAGACACCTGGACCCTCCCCCAGAGCCCCTACGCACTAAATTCCATAGATAGATGCTAATAAATACTAATCGTCAAATGGGCTGCGAAGACCACCCTCTCCGCGCCCCAACGTGCTGCGCCGCATGAGGCCCTCGGCCGTCTGCAGCTCGTCGATATCCTGAGTGGTGTAAAATTCGTGCGCGTACTCGGGCTCCTGCTCGTAGCGCGCCGTTTGGCGCGTGTGGTCGAGCGACCGCCGCATGCCGGCGTCCACCGAGCGCCGCGCCCACTCGCGGGGTGTGCGTTCCTCAACCTCGCCGTGCTCGCCCGGGCCGTCCCACTCGAACCGCTCGCTCATGACGTTCTGGTTGCCGACGCGCACAACGCTCGGGCTGCGCAGAATGTCGGTGTGGCTCGCGTTGCGCACCTGGTAGGGGCTGTGGTCCTTGTAGCGGGACATGCGCGACAGCCGCTTGAGGCGGCCGCCGCCGCTCTTGCTGAAGGTGCTCTTGCCCTTGGGGCGGTGCGGGTTCAGGTAGTGGCCGGTGTCGGGGTCGTCCGCGGCCTGCGGGTTGGCCATGACCTGGTCAAACTCGCCCAGCTTCCACTGCTCGCGGATAATGTCTGCGTCGAGCGGCTTGAGCGCGTTTTGCAGCAGGATGTTTGCAATGTGCGGCATGATGCATGTGACAAACCCCAGCAAAAACACCGCCCAAAAGTTGAGCATGCTGTAGACCTCGGCCGCCGCCTGGTAGTACTCGCTGCTGTAGACAAATGAGGTGTACACGCCGTTCCAAAAGAAGGTTAGGAGACCAGAGATCGCAATCACCACAACAGTGATAATGTCCCAGCGGTACATGTTTGTCAAGGTGTAGATGTTTGCGCTAAAGACGGCAATGGTCGAGCAGGCAATACCGATCCAGAACCGGTGCCCGGTGGGGCTGCCGTGCATGTGCTCGAACCTGCCGGGAGCCCATACAAAGTACGGGAAGAAGAACGAGATGAACGACTGGTAAACACCCTCGATCATGTACAGCCAAAACTTGAGCTCGTTGAAGTCGAGGCGCATGATGCCGCGGCGGTACAGCTGGGGCACCGCGAGCGAGATCTTGTCCGGGACGTCCTGGTCAAAGATGCCGAGCAAGATGACCGGCAGCGAGGTGAACGCCAGGTTGAAGAACATCACCACCGTGTAGTCGTAGAGATAACTCATGTCAAAGTCGTTGAAGATGCCAAACCAAAACAGTGTGAAGGTAAAGACAACATTTTTGTAGAAAAAGTTGGGGATCATTTCCGCGAGCCGTTTGTACGACCAGCGCCCGTGCACGAGTACCAGCCTGCTCAAAAAACGGAACTGGCCGATCGCATAGTCGCTCGACATGACCGCTTGGCGGCCCTCTTCGCCGGCAATACCCACGCCCACGTCGGCCTCCTGGATCATTGCCACGTCGTTTGCGCCGTCGCCGATCGAGAGCGTGACCACGCCCAAGGTTTGGCGGACCATGCGGACCACGGCGGCCTTTTGAGCGGGCGACACGCGGCAGCACAGCACCGAGCTGCACTGCTTGCACAGCAGCAGAAACTTGTACCGGATGGCCGGGTGCAGCGCCAGCTTGAGGGCGTCGCCGTCAATGACCACGGCGTGCGTCGACTCGGGCGTGCTGTGGTCCTGCTTGGCGGCCTCGAGCTCCTCGTACGAGCCCTGCATGCCAAAGTATTTGTGGAGGTACTCGTCGATCTGGGCCACCACGCTCGCCTCGTCGCCGTCGACTTTCACGACCAGCAGGCTCATGTCGTTGGTGAGCAAGTTGCACGAGAAGCCAATGTTGATGGCCGTCTCGACCTTGTCTCCGGTGAGAACCCACAGCTTGATGCCGCCGTCGGCCAAGAGCGAGATCGTGTTGGGGACGCCTTCTTGCAAGCGGTCCTCGATGGCAGTACCGCCCAGCAGCGTCAGCTCGCGCTCAATGCTGTCTGCGACCTCCTCGAGCTTCTCCTCGCGGTTCTGGATGGCGGCGGCCGCGCGCTCGTGGCGCTCAAACCACTCGTCAAACTGCGCCTGCGAGAGCTCGCGCTGGGCAATGCAGAGCGTGCGCAGGCCCTCAGAGGCAAACTCCTCGAGCTGGACGGCCGTGGCCTCGCGCAGCTTCTGCTGCTTGCCGGCGGCAAGACGCTCGTAGATGATCGAGTCTGCGCCTTTGCAGATGAGCAGGATGCGCCCGTCCACCTTGACAATGACGCTCATGCGCTTGCGGGTCGAGTTGAACTCGAGGATGCTCAAGATGTGGTACTCGCTCTCCTGGCCCTGCACGTTGACCAGCACGCCGCGGCGGGTGCGGCCCTCGAGCGCGAACCCAAAGTCGCGCGCCGCGCTCACGAGCGCCGCCTCATCGGGGCTCTGGGCCTTGAAATTCTTGTGCCCGGGGATGTCTTTGGCCGCCTCGGTGATGACCGAGTTGCACAGCGCCAGCGACAGCATAAAGTGGTAGTTTGCGCTTGCTTGCTCGCGGCCCGAGGCGCCCTCGAGGTCCTTGACATAGTCGTGCGACACAAACTGCACGCGGTCGGGAATCAGGTAGGGGTTGTCCGAGATGCCCCTAAGGCGCTCAATCATATTTTTCTTGTCCTCGGCGATTTCAAACGCCATCTGGCGCCCTTTTTCTTCGACGTCAATGCCCTCACGCTTGTTGAGGCCGGCCATCGCCTCGGTGTACGCCTTGCCGTAGGCCACGCCGTTGACGGTGCACTTGCGGAACTCCATGACGTTTTGGGTGAGCGTGCCGGTCTTGTCGCTGAAAACATACTCGATCTGGCCCAGATCATCAGAAATATTCCAAGACTTTGGCGTGCAGGGGTAGTCGATCTTGTCGTAGTACATGTAGCAGTCGCTGTAGATGAAGAACGCCTGGCACGTCTTGACGATCTCGATCGAGATGTAGAGCGAGATGGGCACCAGACTCTGGTACAGAATGACCGCGGCCCAGAAGGTGACAATGCCGTCCACGGGCGGGGACCCGCCGATGGAGCCAAACTCAAAGTAGTGGATGAACGCCTCGTGGTGCTTGTGCTTGATTCCGTTGATGAGCCCAGACACAAAACAGAGCAAAAAGAGGATGGCAAAGTTGTACACGACGTAGCGATTCAAGGAGCGCTGCAGCAGCGACCGCTTGGTGGGCGTGGCCCCCGAGTTGAGCATGATCTTGGTGTCCATTCCGGTGTAGATGACGGCGCCAATCACCCACTCGGTGTTGCGCAGCGAGCACCCGCGCAGCAGCAGATTATTCAAACCCAGCGGCTCGCTGTTTGTGAGGCCCTGGCTCTGCCAGCGGGCAACCCCGCGGTACTGGTACAGATTGGGCATGGGGCCCTCGCTCTCGATCCAAAACGAGGCGCGCTCGGCGTCGGCGGCGCGCCTAATGTCGCGGCCCGCGCGCAGCGCCTGGCGCACTTTGAGGTTGGTCTCGCCGTCCAAATTCTTTGTCTCGACGTAGCACGCGCCGTCACTCTCGCTCGTGGCAACAATCACAATGTCGGCGGGCACCTCTTCGTCATTGCGAACACGCACAAAGTCGCCCACCTTGACGCTCTTCCAGTACTGCTTTTGGAACCGCGCGCCCATCGAGGGCATGTTTGCGTCAACAATGCTCTGGCCGGGCTCCATCTCCTGCTCGGGGGCGAGGTCCTCGAGCGGGTAATCGCCGCTGAAAACAGAGGCAGAATCGAGGTCCTTGAACTTGGGCACAAACTTTTTGCCCTTCTTTTCGGCCTTTTTGCGCTGCACATAGTCGCCCGCGCCCATGAGCGTGTGGCTCGTGGCCTTTTTGAACCGCCGCCACAGCGAGATCTTTTCATCGTTGACGTTGCTGTTGGGCACGCTCAGGACCTCGGTCAAGGCATTGTTGATCTCGAGGTCAAGCAGGGTGCGCCGATAGTCCTCGACCGCGTCCTTGACGGCTGTGACAATCACGATAACAACGATCGGCACCGAGGCGAGGCCGGGGCTGGCAACGCCAAAGATGCGGAACGCGCCCAGGATCACAATCAGCAGAAAGTAGAGGTTGGCAACGTTCCGGAACTGAAAGTAGAGGTTTTTGGGCAGAAACGACAGCGGCGTGTACTTTGTGGTGCGGATCTTGTTTCTGCTAAATTCCTGGGACGGCAGCCCCGTCGTGGGCTCCTTCCATGCTTCTGGCAGCTCCATATTATAGAAAATGTGGCGCTCGACTGAGGCGGGCTGGTCGTCCTCTTGTCTTGGGCTGCTCGAGGGGGGGCTCTTTTTGGCGGTGGATTTGGACCGAAACAGCGAGTGCTGGCGCTTCGGCACGCCCTTTGTGTGGCCATTGGCATGCCGCTGTGTGCCCCATCGACTCTTTTGCACCCGCGAGTCTTTGCGGCCAATGTTTGGCGGGAGATCGGCGCGCACGTCGTCGTACTCCTCCGACTGATCATCAGACAGGAACGAGACGAGGTGTCGCCCTGACGAGTCATTGGCCGCCTGCTGCGGCTTGTCATATACCTCTGCCGTCTCGAATGGATTCATCCAATATGCTGTGGTGGCTGGCGACTAAAGGTAAGGGAAGACTGAAAACCGCTGACTGTCGGCCGGCTCCTGCGGCCTTCGTGTTCTCATGGGGTTAGGGCTGTGCAAGGCGGGCCTTGAGGGTCTCAAAGTGATTTCTAATTGATGGAGTTGGCGTAACGGGGGGTCCGGCCTGGTCGAGACTCACGACTGAGAGTGGCCTCCGACTTGGTACACCTCGCCACCTCGTCACCTCGTGTACCCCTGCGCACACGCCCACACTGCCCACACCGCCCACACCGCCCACACCGCCACACCGCCATACCGCTATAATCGTACACTAAATTAAAAATTACATCATAAGGCAGTCGCACAGCTCCTCGCAGGCGAGAATCGCCAAGCAAGCAGCGCAGCACGAGCAGCAGCACCCGTGGTCAGAGCTCCGCTGGGGCTGCTGCACGTACATGGGCTGCTGCTGTTGGGGGTACCCCTGCTGGTAGCCCTGGGGAGGACCCTGCTGGTAGCCCTGCTGGTAGCCCTGGGGAGGGCCCTGCTGGTATCCACCCTGCTGGGGAGGGTATCCTTGGGGAGGGCCGTAGTTTTGGTTCTGCTAGGTTAGTTGATGCTCTTTTTGACCACGGCAGCGCACGGCAGCGCGCAATCAAGCAGTAAAACTTACATTATAGTAGCCCTGGTTACTCATGAGTCAAGGTTGTTTTGTCTTCTTCCTCGGCGCTAGTTGTTATTAATGTATGGGTTAGGGCTATACTCGGGCATGCATCTTTGGCGCGCAGAACGTGCATGGCGTGCAGCCCAAGGGGGCTAATGCGCAGGGTTGCAGGGGCGGCATGGGCGGCAAGGGCGAGCTTGATTTTGGTTTTGCAGTAAATTGGCAGCACACAGCGCACTCAATCAAAAGTGAATTCAAAGGTGTCGAGGCCGCTGTCGCCCCACCCGCTGGTCTCGTGGGAGGTATTGGCACATGCAAGTATGCTCGCGTTGATGCTGCTCTCAGAGTCAAGCTGGTCGAGTGCGGGCTCAGGCTCAAGCCTAGACACTGGGCCCTGCGCCGCTGGCCGCCCTGGGAGGCCGGCGCACCGCATGCTCGCGCGCGCACCAAGCAGACTCATCTCGCCCAGCGCGCCATTGGGTCCAAACCGGTTTTGCATCGTGAGCAGATTGTCCAATGTGAGTATTTGGTGCATGAGGTCCTCGATCTCCTGCTTCATTTGGTTTTTGCGCATGCTCACGTCCTCGTGGTAGAAGCCCAATGTTTGGCGCAGCGCCTCGACCTCGCGCTGAACGGCGTGATTGCGCGCAAGCAGCTGCATTTTTTCGAAGTATTGTTTTGATCCTTTTTCACGCTCACCTGTGGGTTCAATGTGGTGCAGGTTAACAATCTGGAGCATGTAAGGTTGGGTGGAAGAGCGCTAGTGGCGCCCCTGCCTTTAAGGTGGGGGGTTTATATGTTGCAGATGTTGTAGTTGCGCCTCGGATAAATGGGTGCGCCGGCGCGCGCGCGCCGCGCGCGCACGTGACGAAACCAACCTGAAACGCCAGGTGCATGTGACCGCCTTGCACCAAGCTCCCGCCAGCATTGTGCTGGGGCATTGTGCTGCAGCATATTTGGGGCACACCCCTAATATCAATCCATATTATTTTAACCTAGCTAATGCTAAACCTTGCTCTTAAACTGATCCTCGGTGACGCCAGCGCCCATGGCAGCGGTCGAAGTAACGCCGCCGGTCAAGGTCTTGAGAATATCGTCAATGTACTCGGCGCCCGACCATTTTTGGTGCTTGACCACATCGACATTAAACTTGAGCTCTTGGGCCTGCACGTCCTGGCCGTACGCGTGCATACCGCGCTCGCTGTAGCCCTTGGCAAACGAGGCGCTGGCAAGCGCGTTGGTGTGGAGGCCGGCCAGGGTAATAAACTGCCACACATAGCCGAGCTTGGCAAGGCGGTCAATGTAGGTGCGCTGGTCGTCGGCAGACATGGCCGTAGTCCAGTTGAAGCTGGGGCTCAGGTTGTAGGCGAGCCACTTGGTGGGGTAGGCAGCGCGCACGCCGTCGGCAAACTCCTTAGCCTGCGCAAAGTCGGGCAGCTTGGACTCCATCCAGATGAGGTCGCAGTAGGGGGCGTAGGCACGGGCGCGGTTGACGGCGCACTGGGTGCCGCCCTGGTAGCGGTAGTACCCCTCGCGCACGCGCGGCTTCTCCCAGTCAAAGTAAATGTCCTTGCCGAGCAGCTCCTTGGCAAACTTGCGGGCCTCGGCGTTGGGGGTGTTGCTCACGGGCGTCAGCTTGGCCTGCACTTTGGCAATGAGCGCGTCCTTGTTGGAGTAGCTGCCGCGCTTGATCTCGGCAATCACGGCCTCGTGGAAAAGGCACAGGCCGGCCTTGTTGGTCCAGTCAGACTCGACCTGGGCAAGCGTGGCGCCGTTGGCCCCGCGCTGCTCGGCAGCCACCATCTCGTCAACGAGCGGAGCAATGTCGGGGTTGGTCGAGCCAACAACAAAGTAGTGGTCGCGGTAGTCGATGGTGCTGGTGAGCAGAGTGGCCGCCTCAGAGTCGGTGCGGGCCACCGCCAGCAGGTTGGAGCCAAACACGTCTGCAGCAGCGCGGATGGCAACGAGGCGGTTGATGTGCTCCTGCACGGGCACAAGCACCTTGCCGGCCATGTGGCCGCACTTTTTGGTACCGGGAGCCTGGTCCTCAATGTGGATTCCGGCAGCACCGCGCTCGATAAACATCTTGGTGAGCTTGAAGGTGGCAGTGAGGCCGCCGTGGCCAGTGTCGGCATCGGCAACAATGGGCCGCAGGTAGTCGACGTACTCGAGCTTTTTGCGCTGCTCAAGGGGCACGCTCAGGCGCTCGTGGCGCTGCTTGCGGTCGTGGAACAGCTGAGCAAACCACAGGTGCTCGACCTTGTTGGGCACCGTGTCCATGGGGTAGTCGGCCAAGTCGGGCGAGGGCTCGTTGCTGGTCGAGGCAGTGCTCGACGATTGCCAGCCGGAAACGTAGATGGTATCGAGGTACTTGGCCATTTGGGTCACCTGCACGGGGTCGAGGGCGCCGTACGTGAACGAGGCGGTCTTGTTTTTGTAGTGGGTCGACAGCGTGTCAAACAGCTTGTCGGCCTGCTTGGACGAGGCAAACGAGATGGGCAGAGTGCCGCGCTTGCTGACAATCTCTTCGGCGGTGTACACGCGTTTGGTATCCTTGAATCTCGGCTGCGACCACCATTGTTTAACGGCGGCGACCTCCTGCTCGTACGCTTTTTGCTCTTGTTGCAAGTCAATAGGCATTTTAGGCTTGTTCTGAACTTCGCTGAGCACGAGGGGCGACCTGTCACTTTATAGTTGTCCCTGCAGACATGCATATGCGGCCCGTATGAGCCGAGGGTCGGAGGGGCGGAGGCTAAAGGGGCGCGCAAAGCGTGTTGCCGATTAGAGCTTTTTTGAAGAAGCCGGCCGTGCGCTTCTGATTGTAGGGCTTATAGATTCAACCCGCATAGCAGCCAGAGGGCAGCTGGAGGTTGTATGTACGTACCCCGGACTGGGTGCGACATGTGACTGCCCTTACCCGTGTGCATGCACACCCGGCTATGAGTACGCAACAGTTACCCTTGAGCTCAATAGCTAAAAAGTGTGCCTTGTACGTGCATCGCTTTTAAGCTATTGACTCAATTACACCCTAGCGTGTGTGAAAATAGGTCCGGTTAATATCGGCCCGACCACGTCATGCATGGTTTCGTGGGGTACATGACCGCGTCGGCACCGATTCGGTCAGCCCATCTGCATTGACGGGTGCTATTGTTACAAACATTTCTATGGCTCTAGACGGTTTAGCAGTTCCCCTTCATCCTTTTCCCCCACCTCCCCCTTCCTACTCGTTGTGCCCTTTTCAGCCTCCAAAAGGAGCCAAGACCTTAGTCACGACAAGAGACGTCATGAAGCCTAAAGACATCTACGTCATACCAAGTCATGCCAAGTCATACCAAGTAAGCTAGTTCCCGCCGTGCCACGGGGGGCCCTGCAGTGGCAGCACAGTGAATCCAGAGTTTAGAAATTTAGCAGATGGTGCAACTGCCGATGACATCATCACCATCCACAGTTTGCTGCCGAAGTAATGTCGAAAAATTTCCAGGTCCCCAGCAGCCTGACGCTGGAGCCGAACCCGTTTGAGCAGAGTTTTGCCAACAAAAGCATGCCTGGTGAGGTGTCGCAGAGCCCCTTGCCCCAGCAGGGGGCGCGGCTGCCGGGTGTCCAGGAGCTGGCCTCCCCGGCGCCTGTGCTGCCCCAGCAGGCTCCTTCGGGGCTTGCCACACCCTCGGGGATCCCTGTGGCCCCATGGCAGGCATCGCGGCCCTCGCCCAGCGTGCTGAACCCCGAGCCGGCCTACCCCCCGACGGGAGCTAAGGGGGCCTCTGAGCCCTTGACGCGCGCCCCACGCCGCAAACAAATGAACTACCCGGCCACCCACCAGGTTTCCGAGCAGGATCGCAAAGACCGGAGGGTGTTTTTAGAGCGTAACCGCGTCGCAGCAGTCAAGTGCCGCCAGCGCAAAAAGCAGTGGATAGACGACCTCAAGGTGCGCGTCGAGTACTTTCAAAGCGCCAACGAGGAGCTGGTGGCCGAGTGCACGCGCCTCAAGCAAGGAATGGTCCAGATAAAGCAGTACCTCTACTCGCTGCAGGACCCCCGGCGGATCCCTCCTCAGATCGTCGCCCTGCTCGAAACGCCGCTCCCGGTGCCCGCCCAAGTCCAGCCAGCGCCTGCCCCGGCCCAGGCTCAGGCTCAGGCACAGGCACAGGCACAGGCCGCGGCTCAGGCTCAGGCACAGGCCCAGGCCCAGGCCCAGGCCCAGGCCGCGGCCTCGGCCATGCAGCCGCCACAGCAGCCCACGCCACGACCAGCCGAATACCCCGTGGCCGTGCAGGGCCAGGACCAGCAGGGCGACTACCCCGGGGTGGTGGTGATGGTGCCTCATCAGCAGATGATGGTGCCCACCCACCCAAACTGATATTTATAGGCATAGCTACATATTCTTTTTGTGAAATTTGGAGGGTGGAGTGTTTGAGGGTGAGGGAGGGTGAGAGGGTGAGGGAGGGTGAGAGGGTGAGGGAGGGTGAGGGAGTGGGTTTAAGGGAATAGCTCGAGGCAGGATTTAAGGAAATGGTTTAGGAAATGGTTCGGGAGAGAATTTAAGGAAATAGTTTTAGAGCGCGTGTGGGGAGTGGGTGCTGCTCGACTACCTACAACTATCAATCGCACGCTGTACTTTGCATTCTTTACTAGCTACCATATTTGATCTACTTTGTGGTGAACCCGCCATTCACAAGAATAGTCTGGCCGCTCATCCACCAGCCCTCGCTCACAATGAACCGAATGTACGGCACAATATCCTCAATATCGGTGAGACCGGTCTTGCTGAACTTGGACAGCGACGCAGATGCCTTGAGGTACTCGACGGACTCCTTGCTCTCTTGGCCATAGAAAAAGGGCGTGTCCATGGGGCCAGGACCAATTGCATTCACGCTAATGTTGCGCTCGCCAAACTCCTTGCTGGCGGCACGCGTGTAGTGCTCAACCGGGGCCTTTGAGCCGGCATAAGTCGAGTAAAAGGGAGTGAATGCACCAAGAAGAGCAGTAACAACACTCAGGATGGCACCACCATCATTCAGGGTGCGCCCGGCCTCCTTGATAAAGAAAAAGGCCGACTTGGAGTTGACCGCGTTCATCGAGTCGTACTCGGCCTCGCTGATCTCGACAATAGGTTTCTTGAGGACCTTGCCAATAGTGTTGATGGCAATGTCTGGCTTGCCCACGGCTGCAACCGCATCGTCAAAGAACTTGGTCATGGCAGAGGCGCTGGTCAGGTCGCCCTGGAGAAGAACGGTCTTGACACCCTTGGCCTCGAGCTTGGCGGCAGTGGCTTCAGCAGAACTCTTGGAGCTGGCGCTGTTGTAGTGCAACGCAATTGCCTTTGCACCGTGCTCTGCAAAGTCGAGGGCAATAAGAGCCCCGAGGTTCTTGCCTCCGCCGGTGATGTAGATAACCTTGTCTTTGATTGTGTGAGCCATTGTATGCTAGAGGAAGGGTGTGCACACTTTATATACCAGACGAGGCTACAAATCACGCATATACATATGCAGATCCCTGCATGCAATTAATGAGCATGCATAATATGGTGTTTTAGATTTGGGTGCGTCTTGAGCAATTCACAGGGCCAAATCAGTACAAAATTCTCTTGTGCCACGTTCCTGTACCCTAGAGAGAGTATTTGGTGGTTTATTGATTCAACTCGGCGTCTTGAGACCGGTTAGAGCATTTCCCTGCTTGTTTGATTACACGAGTGTCTGTTTTATCCTACTCTTGCGGGGGGATTTTAGCTAGTTGCTGATGTAATATAATGAAATTCCCTGCAAGCAATTGGGTGACATAAGGAGGGTTCGGGTCCCAAGACAAATGTATCCGGGTCCCAACGATGCTCTCAATTTAAGCGATTTCTAGATGACGTAATTATACACTGAATCAATTGCAAGCCATACTCGCCATGCTGAGCTCCTCAAGTGGTACAATTTAACCTGGAACAGCACCAAAATCCTATACAATCCCGAATCACTCAATTTTTCATCCTTTTTTCTTGTAGCCATATCCCATGTTTTTTTTCAGCCTTCACCTTCACCTTCTCCAAAAAAAATTATAAATGTGGAAGGCACAGGATATCGCCAAGAAACAACACCGGGAGCGCTCGCAACCGCAAGCTCGTGCCAAATGGGGACTGCTTGAAAAGAAAAAAGACTACAAATTACGTGCGGCCGACTACCACAAGAAGCAGGCGCACCTTGAGCTGCTGCGGACCAAAGCGGCCAATGCTCACGAGGACGAGTTCAACTTTGGCATGATCAAGGCCCGCACCAAGGACGGTGTGTTGCAAAAATCCCGCGGAGCCGAGGTCCTCAGTCAGGACGCGGTCAAGCTGCTCAAGACTCAAGACACCGGGTACCTGCGCACATTGATTGGCAATGAGCAGCGCAAGATCGACAAGAGCCAGGCCGGAATGGCCATGGGTGGTACCGGAAAGCACACCTTGTTCCTGGAGAATGAGCAGGACCTCAAGCAGTTTGACGCGGCCAAGCACTTTGACACCCCCGAGGCGTTTGTGCACCGGCGCGAGAACCGCGTGCGCAACGGCCAGCTCTCTGAGGAGTTTGCCGAGGTGGGTGATCGTGAGGAGCAGCTCAAGGAGCTCGAGACCCTGAGCAAGCGCGTGGACCGCCGCAACGAGCTGGCCAAGGTGCAGCAGGAACTCGAGCTGCAGCGCGAGCTGATGAAGAAGGGCGACAAAAAGAAGATTGTGGACAAGCAGGGCAATGTTAGCTACAAGTGGAAAAAGGTGCGCAAGCGGTAAATGTGTGGTGCGATGGCAGAGCTATCTGCGGTGCAATTTGAGCTATTTACGGCACTATTTACGGTGCAAAGCATGGGGCTGCGCCTGGTCGTGTGCGGTGGACTTGCCGGTGCTTTGCACATCCTCATAGCTGGTCTCTAGTGCCGGTTTGCGCATGCTTCCGCTGCGGCTGCGGTTGGACAAGCTGCGGACGCGGCTGAGGAGCCCCTCGCCCTCGCCCTCGCCGTGGCCGTGGCCAAGCGACCTTACCCGCTCAAGCAGGCCCTCTTCGCCTTGCTGGTGGCCAAACGGAACCTCCTTGACCCTTGCGTTGCGAGCCTGCTCGCGAATGGCCGCCTCCGACGCGGGGGCATTCTCCATATAAGTCGTCGATCCGAGGCCGGCAGAGGTCGGTCCCGCGACCGGCTGGTCGTCGGTGAGCTCGAAATCTTGCTGGAGATGCGGCTCCATCTTGAACTCGCGCTGCTCGTCTCTATTGGTGATGGCCGGGTTGGAGTTGGGGCCGTTGGGGTTAAACGCGGCAACGGGGGCATCGCTGTTGGCTCTGCTGCGGTTTTTGTTGCGTCTGGGGCTCAACGCCTCGTAGGGCCCGTCCTGGTGGTACTCTGCACCCCCTAAAATATCAACTTGATCGAGTTTGGTCATGGTAGCAATCCAGGAGTCAGCCCAACTCAAATTCAAAACTCAAAGGGAGGCTGGGTTATAATTAGCTTTAGTTATTGAAGCGGCTAAAGCCTGAAGCCTACAAAGCACTGGCAAGAAGTATATACATTAAAAGCCCTTGGGAGGCGTGCGGTTCGTCACTTTGGTGAAATGGCGCTCGCGGTGCGCACCCTTGCGGTAGCCGCGGCCATACTTGCTGAACACCCAGTACTTGTCCTTGGAGGGCATCTCGCTCTCCTTGGGGAGAGCCTCGAGCACGGCAAGCTTATTGATCGTTGTGTTTTTCAGGGCAAGCGCCTCCTTGACGGTCCCGATGACGCTGTCGACGGCCCTGAGCCGTAGCCGTTGCCTAGCCTTTTGGTTCTGAGACATCTTGTAGGGTGTCTTCCATAAATATCCGCCAAGGCGCACGGCCGAGGCTTTAAACGGACCAAACATGACGGTGTAATCTTTTCAGTCCAGCTTGGGATTCTGCCCCCGGGAAACAGGTGACTAAGCGCAGTGCATAAATTTCGCTGATCGAGCCTTTTTTTACCAAGCTGTTTTTCTCAAGCTGCGAGCAGGCTGCAAGCAGACTGCAAGCAGCTGGACGCAAACGGTAAGTAGTTTGTGATGATTCGTATAGTTCATCGGACTCTAATGACGACGAAGCAATACCATCTAGTCTTTCGCTCCTATCTGAACCTACTAACTAGAGCCAAGACGAAAATATAGCCATTTGGAGGTGCCCTAGTCACCCTGTGAGTTTGGTCTACTTGAGATAGTATTTATAGAAAAAGCGACACGCGTTTATTGTCTCGAACCTGCATTGCCAGTTGAGCGGTGCCAAGGAGCTCCTGGGGAGTGCTTGAGCCTGGGTGCCTGTGCGTGCCTGAGCTTGAGTGCCTGAGCTTGAGTGCCTGAGTTCCTGTGCTTGAGTGCCTGAGCCTGAGTTCCTGTGCTTGAGTGGCGCCTAGGCACGCCCAGGCACTTGACCTTGTTGTCCTACGCGTCTGACACGCCTAATTGTGACCGCCCAAATGAAGGCCAAGAGACGCGTTCGCTCAGAGCCAAAAGCGTTCTGCTGCTGCTGCTCTGAGCCATTGGCAATTCCAATTAAATAGACGCGGTATATATATAATATAGATAAATTAGGTGGCTTTCTTGTCGGGCTTGGAGCCAGTGAAACCGTAAAGGTTGCGGCCCTGCGACTTGAGACCGTAGATAACGTCAAGGGGAGTCACGGTCTTACGGCGAGCGTGCTCGGAGTAGTGAAGAGCGGCAATGACGAATTTGCTGAGGAAACGCTGGATAGCAGTGCGCATGGTGTCGTAGATCTTGGCAGAAATACGCTTGACACCACCACGGCGGGCAAGACGGCGAATGGCAGGCTTGGTGATACCGGCAATAGCCTCACGCTTAACGAACGAGTGACGCTTGGCACCGCCCTTACCAAGACCCTTACCACCTTTTCCGTAACCTCTTCCAGAAGACATTTTTGATGATTAGCTCCGGTGCCTCCCCGCGTTATATATACCTCCTGGCTCATCCATCACGTTTAGCTAAGCGACCCGTGATGGCGGTCCTCATCCTACACCTTGGTGCAAGGTGCGTAATATTGGGACCGATTGATGAATGAGGAGACGCGTCCGGGGCGACGGAGGGCACCATGGGGGGCATAATAAAATCAGTTTCTAAACATTGGCGCTAGGCTGAGCTCCAGTATAGTGTCTCTAATTGTTTTCTACTCATTTACGCTATATCCCCTCAGCACGTGCATATCCAATTTTGAGTTGCGCCGGATACTGCGGCAATCATGTAATGTACTGAGCACGCACCTATTGCGAGAATGTTTTTGGCGCGCCTAACCTAAACTCCCAATTTCCCAAAATTCCGACATGATTACCAATATAATTCGACGCGCTCAACCGTGAAATTTCCCAGAGTCCCAAGTCCCAGCTGAGTAACCCAGTACCAGCACCAGCACCAGCACCAGCACCAGCACCAGCACCAGCGGCGGCTAATTCTGTGGCGGATGTGGCGGATAACGACGCATCTCTGAACCTCCACCCCTTTGAAGCGCCGATCCGAGGTCTATCGCTACAATGTCAATCAAGGTCAATGGGTCGAGACTGTGGATCAACCTCATGGAAATGGCAAAGATCGGTGCTACCCCTAAAAATGGCTCGAGCAGATTGGCTCTGTCGCCCGTAGACAGCGATGGGCGGCGCAAGTTCATTGCCGATTGTGAGGCCATCGGGATGACCCTAAAGAGCGATGCCATTGGTAACTTGTTTCTGCGGTACCCCAAGTTTAAACATGACACCGATCCAGTGGTAATGGGTAGCCACCTTGATACGCAGCCGCTGGGCGGTCGGTTTGACGGTGTCTATGGTGTGCTTGCCGGCCTCGAGGTTGTGCGCACTATTCACGACAATAAGCTTGTGCCCGAGAAGCCGGTCGAGATTGCCGTGTGGACAAACGAGGAGGGCTCGCGGTTCTCTCCCTCAATGATGGGCTCGTGCGTCTACACTGGTGAGATGAGTCTTGACGAGGCCATGGACCGTAAAGATGTCAAGGGTAGGAGTGTGCGCGAGTGCCTTGCTGAGGAAGGATGGGCTGGCGACTCTCCCCTTGGCCGTGCCTTTGACTCTTACTTTGAGGCCCACATTGAGCAGGGCCCTGTGCTTGAGGATGCTGGGCTCGAGATTGGTGCTGTTACTGGCGGCCAGGCGTTCAGGTGGCTGAACGCCTATATTGGCGGCAAGGCTGCACATGCAGGCTCTACTCCCATGTCTCTGCGCAAGGATGCGTTTATGGCCATGAGCGAGTTTGCACTCAAGGCCGAGCAGGCGGTAGCCCCGTACTTGCCTGATGTCAAGCTTACCATTGGTGAGGTTTTCATTGAGGCGCCTAGTCGCAACGTGATTCCTGGCGAGATCAAGTTTAGCCTTGATGTGCGGTACCCTGACGACGCCGTAGTGGCCGAGGTTGAGCAGGTACTGCACAAGGTTATGGACGAGGTTGTTGCCAAAAGAGGGGTGAAGGGCCGTATTGAGCCCCTGTTTGAGAGTCCGTTTGCACCGTTCCACCCCGACTGCATTGATCTTGTCGAGTCCAGCACCAAGGAGCTGGGGTACCCTTATATGCGCCTAGTGAGCGGTGCTGGCCACGATGCGTGCCTCATGTCGCAGCACTGCCCCACGGCCATGATCTTTATCCCGTGTTTGGATGGGATCAGCCACAATGAGTGCGAGAGTATTGAGCCTGAGCATGCCGAGAAGGGTGCCAATGTTTTGTTGCACGCGGTGCTCAAGCGCGCGGGTGTAAAATAGCTTATGTTTAGTCTGAATTATTTCTGGTCCTGATTTACTGGTCATACTTTTCACCTCCTAAACTACTGGTCATACTTGAGGTCTAGGTGTGGATGCAGATTGTTGAGTGCATGATAAATTGACCACTATTGAAAAATTGTAGACATGCAATTGGCAACAGATAAACACTTGATCTACACTCGGACGCCGTAATTTCAGCAAAAAAGCAATTGGCGAAAGCCAATTGGCGAATAATTGGCGAACAATCAGTAAATAATCACATGGATCGGCGCCAAGGGTGGCCAAGGGTGGCCAAGAGTGGACAAGGGTGGCCAAGTGATGATAAAATAGTAACCAAATGGCTAAATGATAAATAAATGGGACGAAATGGTAACCAAATCCTATCTGAAGGATAACCAACTGATAACTAAATGGGGCCAAAAATAACCAAATGGGGCCAGTAGTGACTCAATCTCCAGGTCAACGGCTCCTATCTAAGCTAGATAAATTCAATGGCCTAAAGCTAAAATCTAGTGCCCCCCATCTAAAATTCAATGGCTCCCAACGCTGACAGGGACCCACCCTCTCCCACTCTCATCCAACGCCCTGACAAATTTTTTGACATGCAAGTAAAGTGTGGTTCAATAGCCTACTCGCCTTTCCGGGTGGGCGCCTTGACCAACCAGCTCAACAAGGACCTCAACAGCAGCGCCGTTGTCGCGGTGCGCAGCGCGTACATGCACTTTGTGTCGTACGCGCGCGAGCCCACCGCCGACGAGGAGCAGCGGGTCGACGCCATCCTGCGCTACGGCTCTGAGCTCGGGGACGATGCTTTGAGCGCTGCGCTTCGCGATTGCATTGTGAGCGACGCCGCGGCGCCCCCCTCGTGCACCGTTTTGAGGGTGATCCCCAGGCCCGGCACCGTGAGCCCCTGGAGCTCCAAGGCGACCAACATTTTGCACAATTGTGGCCTTGACTGCGTGGAGCGGGTCGAGCGCGGCACCGCGCTGCTTGTCGAGGTCCGCAAGGGGTTCCCCCTGGAGGACCACCTGGGCGCGCTTTTGGACACGCTGCACGACCGTATGACCGAGGCCGTGCTGCGCCGCCAGGTCGTTGAGTCGGACGTGTTCAGCCACGACGCCCCGCGGCCGCTCGTGGAGATGCCCCGCGCCAACATCGCCGAGGCAAACAAGCGCCTGGGCCTCGCGCTCGACGCGGCCGAGATCGACTACCTCAACACGGCGTTCCCCCACCGCGACCCCACCGACGTCGAGCTGTTCATGTTTGCGCAGGTAAACAGCGAGCACTGCCGCCACAAGATCTTCAATGCCGACTGGAAGATTGACGGCCAGGAGCGCAAGTCGCTGTTCAAGATGATCCGGGCCACGCACGAGGCCAGCCACGACGGCACGATCAGTGCCTACAGCGACAATGCCGCGGTGATGGCCGGCTCTGAGGGCTTTTTCTACGCCCCTGACGCCTCTGGCGCCTACACCCTCCAGCCCGAGCAGACGCCGTACCTGGCCAAGGTCGAGACCCACAACCACCCGACGGCGGTGAGCCCGTTCCCTGGCGCCGCCACCGGCTCTGGCGGCGAGATCCGCGACGAGGGCGCGGTCGGGCGCGGCTCAAAACCCAAGGCCGGCTTGAGCGGTTTTGCCGTGAGCGACCTGCGCATCCCCGACTTTGTGCAGCCCTGGGAGCAGGACATTGGCCGCCCGGCCCACATTGCGAGCCCCCTGAGCATCATGCTCGAGGCGCCCATCGGCAGCGCCGCCTTCAACAACGAGTTTGGCCGCCCCGCCATCACCGGCTACTTCCGCACGCTGACCGCCGCGGTGCCCGGCCAGAGCGCCGTGCGCGGGTTCCACAAGCCCATCATGCTCGCCGGCGGCGTCGGCAGCGTGCGCCCGCAGTTTGCGCTCAAGGACAAGCCCATCACCGCCGGCGCGTGCCTCGTGGTGCTGGGCGGCCCCGCGCTCCTCATTGGTCTCGGGGGCGGCGCGGCCTCCTCCGTGGGCTCTGGCGACGCCAACGTCGAGCTCGACTTTGCCTCGGTGCAGCGCGGAAACCCCGAGATGCAGCGCCGCGCCCAGCAGGTCCTCGACACGTGCTGCGCGCTCGGCAAGGAGAACCCGATCATCTCCGTGCACGACGTCGGCGCCGGCGGGCTCTCCAACGCCTTTACGGAGCTCGTCCACGACAACGACCTCGGCGCAGACTTTGAAATCCGCAACGTGCCCTGCGTCGACCCGGGCATGTCCCCCATGGAGATTTGGTGCTGCGAGGCCCAGGAGCGTTATGTGTTGGCGGTGCTCCCCTCGGACCTCGAGCGGTTCGAGGCTATCTGCAAGCGCGAGCGCGCCATCTACGGGGTCGTCGGCACCGCCACTGCCGAGCCCCACTTGAGGGTTACCGACAAGCTGCTGGGCTCGACGCCCGTGGACCTCGACATGAGCGTGCTGTTTGGCAAGGCGCCCAAGATGAGCCGCCAGGGCTCGAGCAAGCGCCCCAAGCTGGAGCGTATCACCCCCGCCTCGCTCGGCACCTTCAACAGCGCGCTCGAGCGCGTGCTGACCATCCCCGCCGTCGGCAGCAAGAGCTTCCTCATCACGATCGGCGACCGCAGCGTCACCGGCCTCGTCGCGCGCGAGCAAATGGTCGGCCCCTGGCAGGTGCCTGTCGCCGACGTCGCGGTCACCCTGAGCTCGTACGGCCCTGACGTCAAGTCCGGGGAGGCGTTCGCCATGGGCGAGCGTCCTGCCGTGGCCATCACCGCGCCCGACGCCGCGTCGCGCGTCGCCGTGGCCGAGTCGCTGCTCAACCTGTACGCGGCCGACGTGCGCTCCCTGGACGAGGTGCGCCTCAGCGCCAACTGGATGGCCTCGCCCAACCACGACAACGACGGCCCCGACCTCTACGACGCCGTTAGCGCGCTCTCGCAGCTGTGCATCGGCCTCGGCGTGGCCGTGCCCGTCGGCAAGGACTCGATGAGCATGACCATGAAGTGGAGCAAGAAGCAGGTCACCGCCCCGGTCTCGGTGGTCGTGACTGCGTTCTCGGCCGTCAACTCGGTCTACAACACCTGGACGCCCCAGCTGGCGCGTGTGGAGAGCTCGATTGTGTACATCCGGGCCAACGCTGCCTCTGCGGCTCCGGCCCTCGCCGCGACCTCTCTGGCCCAGGCGTACGAGCAGGTCGGCAGCGACGTGTGCGACGTCGACCCCGCGACCCTCAAGAACCTGCTTGCTGCGCTCGCCGAGCTCCACCAGGGCTCCCAGGTGCTCGCCTACCACGACGTCAGCGACGGCGGTGTGATCACCTCGCTGCTCGAGATGGCGTTTGCCGCGCGCGTCGGCCTCGCCGTCTCCGCCTCGGGCAAGTACGACCTGTTTGACGAGACCCCCGCCGTGCTCGTGCAGGTCGAGGATGTGGCCGCCTTGGAGGCGCTCCTCTCCCGCCACAACCTCGCCTCGACCACCGTGGCCACCGTGGACCTCAGCCGCGACCAGCCGATCGTGGTGTCGTCGCCCGAGGGCGAGCTCCTGCGCTCGACCCGCGCCGCGCTCCAGACCTCCTGGGCCACCGTTTCCTACAAGATGCAGTCGCTGCGCGACAACCCCAAGTGCGCCGACCAGGAGTTTGGCAACATCAGCGACAACTCGGACCCCGGCCTCAGCTACCAGCTCACGTTCAAGCCGGAGGCGCTCGCCTACAGCGCCAAGCCCAAGGTGGCGATCCTCCGCGAGCAGGGCGTCAACGGCCACATGGAGATGGCGCACACGTTCCAGATGGCCGGCTTTGAGAGCGTCGACGTGCACATGAGCGACCTCAGCAGCGGCAAGCACGCCCTGAGCGAGTTTGTCGGCCTGGCCGCGTGCGGCGGGTTCAGCTACGGCGACGTGCTCGGCGCCGCCAACGGGTGGGCCACGAGCGTGCTCTACAACGCCGAGGTCAAGGCCCAGTTCGAGGCCTTCTTTGCGCGCCCCAACACCTTTGCCCTCGGCGTCTGCAACGGCTGCCAGTTCCTCAGCCGCGTCAAGCACCTGATCCCCGGCTGCGAGGACTGGCCCTCGTTTGAGCGCAACGCCAGCGAGCAGTACGAGGCCCGCACCGTCATGGTCGACGTCTGCGACAGCGAGGCCGCCCCCAGCGTGTTCTTCGACGGCATGCAGGGCTCGCGCTTCCCGATCGCCGTGGCCCACGGCGAGGGCCGCGCCGTCTTTGCCTCGGAGCAGCAGCAGCAAAAGTTCCACCAGTCGCAGCTCGGCGCCCTGCGCTACGTCGATAACCACGGCAAGGTCACCGAGCGCTACCCGTACAACCCCAACGGGTCCCCGCAGGGTCTCACCGGTGTGCGCTCGCCCGATGGCCGCGTGCTCGCCATGATGCCCCACCCGGAGCGCGTGACCCTGCTCAGCGGTAACTCGTGGTACCCCAAGGAGATCACCGAGGGCCCCTGGCTGCAAATGTTTAGAAACGCCAGGAAATGGGTTGAGAGTCAGTGATACTATATAAATAATTCTGGGCTCTTAGAGGCGAATGTGCTGCAGCATATTCTACGCAGGCACGAATGTGTTGCAGCACATTCTACGCAGGGCCAACCCATCACTAGATTAAACTACCAAGGACGGCCATAGGGTCCAAAGTAAGGAGGGGGGCCGTAGAAACCGGGGGGAGGAGGGGGGGGACCGTAGGGACCGTAGCCGTATGGACCGTATCCATAGGGGGCCTTGGCCACAGCGTCTTGCATGTAGGCCTCAGCCTGAGCCTGGTAATGGGCCTGGGCCTCAGCCTGAGCCTGGGGCTGGGCATCAACCTGAGCCTGGGCATCAGCCTGAGCAGAGCCAGTGGACTGGGCTATAGCGGTGGTCAAAAGGAGAAGAGAAAGTTGCATGCCATATTTCAAGCAAGTGCTCGTTTATATACAAAAGCTGAAACGGAACTTTCTGAGGGTGGCTTGTGTCTGCGGTCCCCGTGGACCCTGCGGCGCCTGCGGTCAATTTTTAGGTTTAATTGTCTAGCTACGGAGTTGATTGCTTTATACTTCTTTGTTGTTCATTTGAGAGGTCGGCTGCATAGTGCACCTGCATGAACCAACGTTCATGTGGGTCTGTGGGTGGTCATCAGGGGTTTCAGGGCCCACAGCCCTATCAATTTACTGTGCTCGACTAGGAGTAAAATACACATCCATTTGCGTCTTGATTGTGCTTCATGTGCCTCTTTTCCCTCCCGCTCCTCCCGCTCCTCTCGCTCCTCTCGCTCGCTCAGCTCTTCTCACTCCACCCCAGCTCCACCCTAGCACCTTTAGCTCCACCCCTAGCACCCCCGACTCCCCACCCAAATGTTCATGGAAGCAGCCCTCGAACAAGCTCAAATAGCCCTCGACTCTTCAGAAGTGCCCGTGGGCGCCGTGTTTGTCCACAATAACAAAATTATTGGCCGCGGCCGTAACGACACTAATGCTACCCTCAACGGCACCCGTCACGCCGAATTTCTCGGCATCGACGAGATCTTGGCTTCTTATCCGGCCTCCATCTTTGAAGAGACCGATTTGTACGTCACGGTCGAGCCATGCGTGATGTGCGCGAGCGCCCTGCGCCAGCTGAAAATCCGCCGCGTTTACTTTGGGGCGGCAAACGACCGGTTTGGAGGGTGCGGCTCGGTCCTCAGGATAAATTCCCAAGACGCTCCTGAGCGCCCCTACCCTGCGTACCCCGGGTTTGGCCGCCATGAAGCAGTGATGCTCCTGAGGCAGTTTTACGTGCGGTCCAACCCCAAGGCTCCAGCCGCCAAACTCAGGCAGCGCACCCTCAAAGATGATCTGGAACCATTGGACTATTCTAAGTATGTGTCGCGGGGCGAGTTTATCGAGATTTACGGAGAGGCCAACTTGCACCTATACGAGCCGGGCAATTGCTGACATGCTTTTACACTCCTCACCACACACAAATGCACGAGCGTCCCGAGCCGGTGTCCTTTGACGAGATTGACTACAAGAACCCCCGTGCGGTCCACGACGCCCAGAGCACCCTCATACGCGAGCAGGCGGTGCGCGTCAAGGCGCTCGAGACCGTGCGCAAGGCCCTCGAGAAGTGCTTCGAGACCCAGGGCCCGAACCACTTTGAGAACTGCAAGGAGATCGCCGAGCGTTACCTCGACCTTTTGCCCAACAGCGAGATGCGTGGCTACCTGGCCTACCAGCGCAACGACTGGTCAAAATAATCCCACATTACTATAGCTTACGTACCACACTCCACGCATCCCTTTCCACCCCCATCCTCCACACCGCCATGATCCAGGACTCACAGCTCCAAACGCTTGTTGTTTCGCTCGGCCTCGGAGCCGTCGCCCTCATCTTTGTCTACCACTTTATTTCTAAGTAGTTTTGTCATCTCTTAAAGTCTCTGTGCCCTGTCTTTTGAAAAATGTGGCAGGAGCGCGTGCACCACTACCTTGTGAGCGCATTCTTGCGCTCGCCGCGGTTCCACCGCCTTGTACGCATGCTTGACCGCGAGGGCTACGACGAGACGCGGTTCCCGGACATTGCAGAGATGAACCGGATCCACAACGCCGAGCGCGAGATCAAGCGCCGCAAGCGCCGCATGTTTTGGCAATTGTTCAAGGAAGAGCTGGGAAACGAGTTCAATCCTTTCAAGAAGCGTGCAGGTGGGGACAAGCCGTGATGTTGGACTGGGACTCCCCCCTTGCCACTTGTTATTTACTAGCCCCACGGTGGATTTGGAATTGCTTGGCAAACTCGGCAAACCGATATTTCACTCAAATTTCAGCCTGCAGTCGTCCATACAGCCTGCATGCGTCTGCATGCCCCACTACATAAAATTAGCATTTAGCCCAAAGCGTTTACTCAATTCTCACTGGTACCCGTGCGGGGTCCACGGGGAGCCCACAAGGAGCCCTCGTATCTTTTTACACCCACAAAAAAACCTTATTCGCCAAGCATTCGGAGACCCGACTAATTAATCAGTACCTCGGCAAGGGACAATAGATCAGGGTTAGGGCGAACCGCACGAGGTCCACGTATATAACTGCTCGTTCGCAGCAATCCCAGAACTTCAAAATGTCTATGAACGCTGTTGTTTACCACAAGTTTGGCAACCCCACCGAGGTTGTCCACAAGGAGCAGGTGCCCATCCCTGAGATTGGCGAGACCGACGTCCTGGTCAAGAGCATCCTCTGCGCTATCCACAACCACAACTACGTCACCATTGTTGGTAGCTACGGCCACAAGCCTCAATTGCCCCACGTTGACGGTTCTGAGGGCTACGGTATCGTCGAGAAGGTCGGTTCCAAGGTCACCAACCTCAAGGTTGGCCAGAAGATCTCGACCGCTCGTGCCAAGACTGGTACCTGGGCCGAGTACTTTGTTGCCGATGCCGCCAGCGCCATCCCCGTTCCCGACAGCATTGACGACGAGACCGCTGCGCAGCTCTCTTCGATGCCCCTGAGCGCCTACTTGTTGGTCGACTTTATCGGTGTCAAGAAGGGCGACTGGTTCGCCTACAACGGTGCCAACGGTGTTGTCGGTAAGGTTATTGCCGCTATCGCCAAGTCGCGCGGTATCAACATGCTCAAGATTGTGCGCCGCGAGTCCGCCAAGAAGGAGCTCGAGGACCTCGGCTTTGACTCGATTGTTGTCTACGGCACCGACCACTGGAAGGAGGACGTCAAGAAGATTGTTGGCGACGCCCCCATCATTGCTGCTGTTGACAACATTGGTGGCAAGGACGCCGCCGACTTGCTGCGCTTGACCTACGAGAAGGGTGTCCTGACCCTGTTTGGCCGCGTCGGCAAGGACGACATGCCTCTCAACTCTGGAGACCTGATTTTCAGCCAGCGCAAGATCCAGGGTTTCTGGGCGACCCATGTGATTCCCACTCTGCCCAAAGAGACTATTTACAAGCACATCAAGGATGTCGTGACCCTGTTTGCCACCGGTACCCTCAAGCTGCCTGCTGGCGGCGTGTACTCGTTCGACGAGGCTGGAAAGGCCCTGGCTGCTACCGTTAGCGAGAAGTCCGGCAAGATCCTGTTCAAGCCCAACTAAATCTATATCTAGCTAACCAAGTTCTAGCTTTTTGACGAAGTTCTTTTTGATAAAAATCACCAAAGTTCCCCCAAGTTTCGTCGGAGATGAGATTGGGAGATTCTGCGGCAATGGAGGGGCAGCAGAGCTGCAGCTCGTGAGTTTGCGTTTCATATACATAATTTTTTAGCGTGGGTAACGCCACTGCTCCATTAGCTCCTGAATATAGGAATAGGTTGGCTGTTGCTGGGTGCGCTCCAGCGTCTTGGCCCATTCTAAAACAACCCCCTTAAATTGCTCTGCAGCATCCTAGTAGCAAACTCGTCAGGTTGCTCGTCCATCTCGTATGGAGGCCAAGGCTCGCCTGCTTTCCACTCCAAGAGCTTTGGCACTCGAGCCCGCAGCCTAGGGTCAATTTCGTAGGCCATTTCCATCAGCTCCTTATTTGCCAAGATGGTTTTCGGCGCACGGTCGAGAATCTTCTCGCTTGGCCTGCTCACACCTGTTGGGCTACTCTCACATGCCCAGAGATATGTCTTGAACAATTCTGGATCTTGGCGAGACTCCTCGGGCCGCCTGTGGTAGAGACACTCATCGTAGGCTACCATATGGCGTGACACCTCTGCCTCCAGCACAACACTAGATGTGAAAAATAGGCTCCCTTCAGTCTTTGACGCCAGGGCCGCCTCTCGATCAAACTTGTAACAATCTGCTAGCCCTGTGGGATCAACGCCAACTCTGAGAAAGGAGTACACAACCGCCTTGTCTTTCTGGCACCAATTTGGTAGCTCTTGAAATGAAAGGGCAGCCATTTCTAGAGGTCTGTAGAAACCACTGGGCTGTATCGCAGATTGGGCAAGTAGCATTATGTACCTTTGGGGACGATCTTGCAAAGAAGGCTTTGGTGGTGTGATCTTCCAGTAGTTAAACATATTGCGATCGCCTCTATAGTACGCCAGCTCATGGTAAAGACCTGGAGGTGGTTGACTATAGATCCATTGGCACCTCCAGACCGAAGCACAGCACTGAGACTTTGTACCAAGGTAGTCTTGATAGACGTGCTCTACACCGTGAACATTGTAGTGTTGCCAGGCGGTGTCGCCAGTAAACGCTTGGTACCACCCTCGTGAGACTGTCGCTGCCATGAGCAGCTCATATGGGTTTAGCCACACAGCTACTCGAGACACAACCTCGGGAATGTTGACAGGAAGCATACATATATTTGCTCAATGAGCGCAGTTATGATGCACGTCTCGCTCGGGATCGCGGCCGGGAAAGTCTATTTGCCTGGGAAGGTTCATGGTGCTGCAACTGACGACTAGTAGCACCTCAGTACTACTATGGCTCTACGGTATTTTATTAAAGGATCTCCTGCGTGGGGTTCCGGTGCCTTGTGACGCTTGTGCGCGACAATGCCCCGCGGTTCAGTGGCTTGCACTGGGGCCAGATCGACAACAAGATCGGGAGGCTGTTCAGCAACCCCACGCCGCGCGAGCTCAGAGAGGACTCGTTCAAGGATATTGAGCGCGAGCAGGGCTTTCTGCAGTTGGTAATTCCCAAAACGGTGATTTAGCTCGGCACGATCGAGACCAGCAGCGAGCTCCTCAATGAGCCCGTGGTGTTCGGCGAGACAAGATCGTGGAGTGCCTGTGCGCCTCGTGCGAGTTCTCGCGCAAGTTCAACCAGAACCAGGACTTGCGGGTCGAGATCTGCCAAATGAGGTTCATGAAGCACGTCCCCAACTTGAGTCGTAACGACCGCCGTCAAGGTGTATGTGCAGAAGGCGATGAAGCTCTACAAGGCCAAAGACCGGTTCAAGCAGGAATTGGAAACCCGCGACAAGCTCAAGCTGCAGGTGTTTCCAGTGTGCACCTCGGTGCTCCAGGACTACAACGGCCTGCAGGCGCGCGACCACCGGCACGTGGGCGACCTGATGCCGATCGTCGTCGTGATTCTGCGCGAGCTGTGCGCGCTCGACGACGAGGACTTTAGAGAGAACGTCTCGCAGCTGTACATGCAGACCATCAAGCTGCTCGACAAGGACATGAGCGGCGACCTCAGGGAGAGCATCCAGGCAGTGCTTCAGCGGGTTGCCCAGGTACATTTCCAGCGAGGGTGTTCCTGGACTGTGCGTTTGATGATATTTATAGGCTTATGGAGTGATTGTAGACGAGGTGGACCCACACGCGCGCAGCAGTGGAGGCTCATGGGCCTGGGGGAAGCATGTTTTGGAGGAAATTGTTACTATACTACTACTATCTAAAATTATCAATAGCCCAATGGCCAATTGATAGGGCACTCACTCGCGCGCTACCTTCGGGCGGCGCGGCTCAATGGACGCCCAGGCAAATCCGGGAGCCATCGTTTCGATAAGCACGGCCGCAATCGGCTCTAGCTCGCCAAAGGAGAGGTCAACAGAAGAGCGGTCCAAGACCCAGCTGCGCACGTACACGGCAATTATCTCGTCGCGGTAAATTTTGTCCTCGTCGCCGCATGGAGCGGAGAGCAGGGCCGCGAGCCTAGTGACGAGTAGCACGGAAAACGTGCAGCCAGTGGTCACCTCGAGCTGTTTGGCCAAGTCCGTGTCCTTGGTCCAGTGCTCCATAAGGTGCCGAATGGGAGTAGCTGTCAGAGACAGCTCGGCAAACTTAACGAACAAGCCCTCCCGCGAGGTCATGCTGGCATCGCTGGGGGTCTCGCTTGGGTCACGCATATCAGAGTCTTGCATTGTAGAAACTGTAGAGAAACTACAGCTTCAAACAGCCCAATATATATTGTGTGCGTCCATCCCAACTAGCTAACGATTCGTGCAACAAGTCTGCCCGATCGGAACCGTTTTTAGTAGGTCGCATGCGACCTTCCTAATGAGCAAAATTAATGTGCAGACCTAAAATAGGTCTGCTATAGTCTGCTACATATCACTAAACGGAAATATACCTTACTGAGAGAGACAACTTAGAAAGCGAGGCATGCAGCGAGCGTGCTACAGATCTGGCATGCATCGGATCACGATCTTGATCGACTACTGCACAGCGCTTCTAATACATTATCTGACAATTTAAATTTCAGCGCTCTTGCTGTAGTTAGGTCTTATATGGCAGGCACACAAAAGCCTGATCAATGTATTCTTTCCAAACTTGTGACCGAGCGACCGAGAGAGGTTGGCGAGGATAATGGAGGTTTCTCAGCACTTCATATGAGACCTGCAAAACCTCGGGGTCTCGTTCAAAGTCTCTCCTGAGCCTAGGTGAGATATAGGGCTCTAGATTGAGCCGGCCATAGCGATATAAGAAGTCTGGGTCCGGCTCGGGCCAGAAAGATGGGAAAGCACTAGGCCATTTTCTCATAGTCCAAAGCACCAAGTCTTTGTTGTCGCGCAAACGCTCTGAGGCGTACTGAAAAGCAGCTGGCTCTTGCACAATAGCTGCAGCTACCACATGCTCACTATCGCGCAGATTTTTGGATGCATACTGTAGCTGCGATCCTTTACGTGCTACAGCTGCAAGGACATAACGGTCGTAGGATTGAAAAGCAGCAGGCAGTTGGTCAAGGCTCGTTTCTTTCCTACCATCGGCGAACTTTGGAGGTGGTTCTCTCTTATATCTGAGTCTTTCGTGAAAACGGAAAAATGTGTCGACGACAAAGTCCATTATCCCGGGATTTTGCGCCAAGACCTCACTCATAAACGACGGCTTGAGGAGTGCATCAAACATCCCAAAGGAATGCCATGAAAAGCGCAAGGCTTCCAAAAGAAATTTCCCGTTGTTTTTAAACTGGGCAGCGCATCGGTTAAAATAACCGTGATTAAATAGCGCCAGATTTATATCCCAGTCATCTTGGTAGCCGTACATTGTGAGAAAGTTGACAGGAAGTGGGATATCACTGACGCCTTTCAAGAGAGCAAGGCAGATGGCTCTGACACCAAAGAGATGTTCATAGCACCGAGAATCAATGTTCCATCTGTGAGTCCATTTGTAAATCCATCTTTGAGAGGAGTAATGAGAGAGCACAAGCTCCCACACGGAGTGAGGGACTAGGACTGCTTCTTGGTGGCGCTGTTCGCATATGCGATCGACCTCAGAGTCTATGCTCTTCCTGATGGGATCAGATCGAGGTATATCCCACTTATCATAGTCCAAGCCTCGCAGACTGTACATTTTCCTTTCCATCTTGCGTAGCGTCCACTCGTCAAAGGTGCACAGCCTATTGAGGTGATCATAAAGATCATCCCAATCCGAATGTCCCACTAATAACTGCCCATTCAGGTGCCAGGCTCGGTGCTTCGGCTCCAGTATTGTCAAGAAGTTCATATAGTGCCCGGCTATGCCGCCTAGTGTGTAGTCGTGGAAAGTATAAATTGGCTGAGCAGACGCGCCTCTAACGTTGTGTACATCAAATTTTGCCCAGGCCCAATCGCTCAAGTAGTAGCGGCGAAACTCACGGTTGACCTGTGCCAGCTGTAAATAGAGGCCAGTGCTGTGCTCGTCCGAATACCTGGAGATTATCCCCCACACTTCAAGCGGAAGTGGAAGCATTGAGGTGACTAAAAACTTAAACTCCGTTTTTGGTATTTGCAAGTGGCTGCATAAAGCATGCATGCAGTCTGTTGGAGCGCTGGTTCCGCAAGGTCGCAGCTCTTATGATAGTCAAGGGAGTGCGCTAAATACAAACAGTGTGATATGAATACGGATTCGTCCCACTATAATCGAGCCATTTTCGCAGTCGCAGCATCCACAGGGGCAAACCCTGCCGAGCGAGCAAAGCCGAGAGCAGGTCTAGGTAAAAAACTTTTGTCGTGATTTCACCTCAAAAAGTCCAATTTGATTCAATTAAGAGAGCTCTGTACCAGATCTGGCGCTTCACCGGAGTAAACGCTGCGCTCAATGCACGCTAATTGGTTCGCGACGCGGCATGACCCAACATATTGAGCCCCTCGTCGACGTCTCCCCTCTCCCAGATAGTGACGATTGTTGTACCGCTAAGCTGGCGCTTAGTTTTAATGGATATTCATTTAGTATTGTATTGCAAAGTATGGCATGGTGGTGGGCGGCTCGCGGTGGCTGCTGTAGAGACTACTAGAATGAAACCACTGGCCCCCGTCGGCCAAAGGGGGTCGCCCAGAGTACTCCAGAAATACTAGTGGAGGCTTTATGTTCCATATTGTCTAGACGAAAGCTAAACTGGCTACTCTCACAGTAGTCGCCAGCCTCTCGGAGCTACGTCTCCTCCATATGGTAGAGAGCGACTGGCGCAGGCTCGAAAGTGTGCGAACAATTCCAGTACACACTAGTACTTTGAGATAGTCTCGGTAAACATCATTAACTCAATAGAAATTGTAGCTCTATCAAGCGGCATCTCCTGTGAACGCCAGGTACCACCCTCGTGAGACTGCCGCTGCCATGAGCAGCTCGAGCCACATGGCCACTCGCGAGACAGCTTCGGGGCTTGATGTCGGTATCATGGCGTTGATAAAGCGATTATTGGGGCTAAGCGTAACTCACCGTTACTGCAGGACGTGATTTACTGCAATATACGCGTACCCTGGTCATGCCCGTTCAAATCTGCACAGGACAAGCTAAGGGCTACAGTTTAACACGGAAACAAGTTTTTATAGCTCGAAAAGTGAGCTGAGCCTGGTGCGCCGTGTCAAGGAGCGTGTTGTAGGCCTGTACAGCTCCCCGCGCCCCGCGCGGAGATTATTCGCGTTTCAAAATTGTTACGCGTCCCAACAAAGGAAAAGTACTTAAAGGGGGTGTATGTCCCTTCTGGAGCAACAATGGTAAGTACTCTAGATATTGAGGAGTGGTTTGACGGTCACCCTTGAACTTGGAATCTGGAGATTGGCAATCGTCAGGCACTGCGACGCTTTCGGCCAGTTTCCTGCATTTGCTCGCGGCGACCAGCAGAATCCCCTCGGAGCCGTGCGTCAGGATAAGCTGCTACGCGAGCATTGCACCGATCAGCAAAAACTACTGGGAAAGTGCGAGATACAACTCAACGAATTTGGCAGCATTCCGGTTGTTTGAGCATGCAGTTGTTGCAACGTCCCAGTCGGTTTTGAGCTGATCGGTGCAGTGCTCAAGGAGTAGCCTATCCTGACGCACGGCCCCGAGGGCAGCAGAGGCGCCCAAATGCGCATATCTCACATGCGATATCATGCAGTAAATCTCAGCTCTGTAGATGTATATATTTATTACAGCCGTATTCTAGCACTATCATGAGTAGAGAAACTCAGCCCCCAGGTGCGGATACTCATAGTAAACAGTTTAGTAGACACTGGATAAATTAAGCTAACAAGTTCTATTTCGATAAATTAAGTTAAACTAAATTGAGAGCGACGCGCTAAAACTGCGTACTCGACAGAGACGCGCGCGTGGGTTTCCGCAGCGCGCTGCGCGAGACCATGCCCACCTGGTTCTCGAGGGTGACCACAACGCGGTTGGACGAGTTGTACTTGAAGTTGTCGGCGGTGACTTCAGAGTCGTAGCGCTTGATGCGGTAAGGGTTGGCCTTGTGGTGCACGACCGCATCGAGGCTCCAGGTGATAATGTACGGCCCGCTGGCGGTAATAATGCTCTGCTCCTTGGCGTTGGGCCCGGCATCGAACCGCGCCGGCGTGTAGCTGATGGGCTTGCCGCTCTCCCTGTACATCCACGCGGTGTTATCGGGCGAGATTTGCAGCCTGTACGGCTTGGGCTTGGCCGCCTTGGGGAAGCTCTTTGTGTAGCCGTTGATCTCGTCGGTGCTTGTTTCAATCAGCAGCAAATAAGTCTTGAACGTGGCAAGCAGCCACTTGCCGTCGGCGGTGACGTCGAGCGCAAGCACCTTGTCGCCCACGGCAGGGATGTGGGTCTTGGCGACCTTGCCCAGCTGGTTGTAGAGACGGATATCGCCCATCTGCGAGCCCACGGCCACAAACCCGGCCTCGGTGGTGGCCACGGCGGAAAAGCCGACCTTGCTGGCGTACTTTTTGCTCGCGTCCTCGACAATTTTCGAGCCGGCGAGGCGGGGATCGATGCGGTAGACGCTCTTGTCGCCGGTGGCCACGAGATTGGTCTCGGCGGTGCTCTGGGCAAACTTGGAGAGCGGGGCGTACGAGGTGACGCCAGAGTCCATATCCCATTCCTCCACCACCTGGCCGCGCTCAAGGTCCATGCGGTACAGCTTGTTTGCGTCTTGGCCCTGCAGAATCAGCGCGCGGTCCTGCTCGTGCAGCAAGATTTGCTTAGCGTTGAGCTCGTTGTGCTGGAGGTCCACGACGTTGTTGATGGTGGTGCTAAACTCCACATCGTCGCCGGTCTTGAACACGCCGATATTTGAGCCGCGAACAACATAGGTGCGGTCCTTGCTGCGGCCGACCTCCATGGCTGAGTTGCGCTCCGCACGCGAGCGCCGCCAATTGTCGTACTCGTCACCTTCTTGTTCAAACTCCTCGTCATCGCTCTCGGGCTCCTCGCCCTCGCTCTCATTGTCGCTGGCCACGGGCTCAGGCTCAGGAACAAGCACGCCGCTCAGGTAGTCGCGATCGGCCTGCGAGACGTCGGCCCATTTGGTTTTGTTTTGGGATTGCCACAGCATAATGGTGAACTGCTGCTCAAACTCTTTGAGCTGCTCCACACCCGCGAACCGCACCAAAAAGGTCGTAAACGCATCCTCCAAGCTGACGTTGAAAATGAACGCGGCGCTCTCCTCATTGCACACGGGGGACATGTGCGAGCCAATGGGCACTACAAGAGAGCCTGCAGCAAGGCTGTACACAAACGGCTTCTTCTCAACAAGGTCGATAGGAGCGGCCTCCTGCTGCTTCGAGAAGACGCCGCGTTTGGCGTCAAAAATGCACACATCGCCGGTCGTGGAGTACAGGGAAGTGCCCTCAATGGGGCCCTGGGGAGCGGGGGGCGCAGTCTCGTTGACAATGGCATCAAAATCAAACTCGTCGAGGTCGTTTTGGGACGCGGGCTTCTTGCCGTATTTGCGGCCGTACTGGATGCTGCGGCACATGACATCGAACTTTTGCAGCTGCTGGTGCGAGATTTCCTGGCCGCAAACAAACTCGTAGCGGTCGCCGGCGTCTCCTTCGGGGTCAATCCACGAGATCACGGTGGCTCCGTGCAGGTCGCAATAGGCGATCCGCAGGGCCGCGTCGACCAAAAACGTGCGCTCGCTCTCGAGTTTGCGCAGATCGTCCGCGCTCACGTCCGCGTCGCTATCGCTTTCGTCGTCCGCGAGCGATACAACCAGCTCCGAAACAAACTCCTCGCTGGGGGCCTGCAGCGTGAGCTGGGCCCGGAAAAGGAGGTTGCGGCCAGCCTTGGGGGACGTTTGGGCGCGGTGGATAAAAAATTCGCCCGGTGCAAGCACCACGGCGTCGCCCACAACGCCAGAGCCCCACATGCGTTTAATAATATTCATGGTGGGAGAGAGCTATGCGGAGGTTTTGTGCAGTGGATTTTTAGGGGTTGGTTTTGTAGGCGTTGATCTTGTAGACATTTTGCAGTTTTAGAGAGTTGCGGGGCGCGGGTTGGGGAACCCCTGCCCTGGCTCGGATCAGAATTTATTTTCAGTTTGGCGTGCCCATGGAGCTCACGACAGGAAGGTCCCACAGAAAGTGCTCGACAAAATTAGTCTAAAAAGGGATATACATTAAATCTAAAGCAAGAAAGCAGCAAGGAGGGGGGCAGCAACACCGGCGACAGCAGCACCGTTGGCAGCGACGGGAGCCGAGGAGGAGGAGGCCTTGCTCTCGGCGGGCTTGCTAGAGGCGGCAGAGCTGGCAGCGTGAGAGCTGGCAGAGGCGCTCTCCTTGGGGGCGCTGGTGCTGGCAGCAGGGCCCCAGGTAGTGTAGACGCTGGTGGTGGGAGGGCAGGGCACAGTGACGGTGGTGGCACCGGTGACAGTGATGGTCTTGCCCCCAGTGGTGAGGACGGTGGCACTGGGGCAGTAGGTAGTGGTCTCGGTGATGACGTTGGTCACAGTAGTGGGGGCGTGGACCTCAGACACAGTGCAGGGGCAGTCGGTGATGGTGAGGGTGGTGGGCTCAGTCACAACGTAGGTCTTGTTGCCCTGGGTGAGGGTGGTGGAGTCGGGGCAGTAGGTGGTGAGGGCAGTCACGACCGAGGTGATGGTGGTGGCCTCGCCAGTGACGTTGGCACCGGCAGAGCTGGCGGCGACGGCGTCAGCGGTGGCAGAGCCAGAGGTGGTGGTGCCGTTGGAGAACTGAGCGGAAGCGAGAGCAAGAGCAGCAACGAAAGAGACGGCGGAGTACATTAGTTTCTGCCGAGAAGGTACGCGCCCACCGCTTATATATTGTGAGAAAGCATAGATCTACAGTGCATGCATATGCATATGCAACACTAGAGGGTAAAATTCGGAATTGCATGTAGCGCAGGTCCCCCTGTGACGCGTCTCGAGTGATGCAAAACGTTTGTCGAATTTTAGCCAGTTTACTATTTAGAATTGCCGAATTTGGCCCTGATCAGGCAGCGCCTATATTTAGCTCACCAAGATGGGCATGCACGCGTACCTTAAACCGAACCGGATTCGCGGTGGAAAACTTATTGATTCATTTAAAAAAAGCGAAACTTATTTGTTGCTGTTATGATCTGCCATATGCATTCTACATTCTCGATTTATTTACCTGTTGAGCCCCTGGCTACGATACTATTATGCACGGTGATGTAATTCTGGTAGAGCCGTCCGTAATGACATGCGGCCAGCAGGGCACATGGGTTGCTTCTGTGGAATTGGCTATGAAATTGTCGCAAAGTTCTTCAAAAGTATACAGGCAAGAGTCAAGGGGTGCCGCGCAGGGCGCGGATCCTCGGAGAAACAGATTTCTGAAAAGGGCAAAAAGCATACATGAGCTATAATTAGCCAGTGGCATGCATGTACGCCATGCAGGGCAAGGGGCCACTTGCAAAGTAGCAGATCCTCAAGATTAGATATTTGGCTGAAACTATAAAATTTAGATCAGGGCCTGCACGTTTGGTCACGAGCTCATTGCCAAAACGGGGTTTTGCTGCGTCGGATCGGTAACGCTCATTATTTTTAGAACGCTCGGAAGGGGGGAGGAGCAAAAGGCGGGGGAAGCGTAACGGTTTCGGGTCGGGGGTAACGGCTATTCAAACTGTGGCCCTTTGAGCGTCCCCCGGGCGTCTCTTCCCCTTGCCGTGGCGCGACTGCGCCGAGAATGTCTTGGAATGTCTTAGTCGCGACGCGGAATCCGGACTCGGCATGCGCACTGCAAATGCATGGCCAGATTTGGCAGCTGCCTGAGGATGTGATGCAAGTGGTTTTAGGGTAGTGCAGAGGGGCCCGTCCAACTGATGAGAGTAATTGGACATGTTGCTACTAGATAGCGTATACCTGAAGCCAAGACGGATCTCGAGTGATGAACAATCTGAGACATTCAAAGTTTATTCCGCGCGCGGTGCAGATAGCAGATTATGAGCGATTATGCAGATATGAGTAGATATTTTCAGAGCCGTCCGGGTGCAAGAGGTTTGTTTGGCGTAGATTTTAAAACATCTTGGAACATGTCTGGCGGTGACAGCCGCATGTCCCAAAAAAATGTTGCGTGCGTGCCCTGATTCAGATGCACTCCTGAGCGCCCTGACCCAGCACGTGCTGCACCCGCATTGAGCAGCGCGCCAGCCACCGAGAGCACGCCAGGGGTGCCAGGGGTGCCAGGGGCACGCCAAGGAGCTCAGGGACCAGGGGGGACAATGCAGATGCCCCAGCACAAAATTTGTGCCCCAGCACATTCCTCCAGGCTCTCCCAAGAGCCCATATCTCGAGTGCCATTAAGGTGTATCATGGAGCTTGAGAGGCATCCACTGGATAAAATCCAGAGTGGCATCCACTAGATAAACTTCAGAGCCCATGGAGCCCCCTGTCTACGTAAATTAAATGCATTATCCTCAGTCGGTAGCCTCGAGGAAGAAGTAGTGGCCGGCGGCCTTTTGTTCCTGGTCAACCTGCGAGTCGAGCTTGTTGATGCGGGGGCGGAAACTGGTGGGGTCGCGTCTAAAAGTGACGTTGAGGGTCTTGAGGAAGCGGTTGCATCCGGTGAGCAGCGACTCGGGCACGTGGGCAGTGGCGTTCACACCGGGGGTGCCGTCAAACACAATGACCTTGTCGGCGAGGTAGGTGGCCATGATAAAGTCGTGCTCCACGATGAACGCGGTCTTGTGGGCGTGCATGATGAAGCGCTTGATCACCTTGGAACAGATGATACGCTGCTCAGAGTCGAGGTACGCGCTGGGCTCGTCAATGATGTAGATGTCCGCGGGGATACCCAGGGCCAGCGTGATGGCCACGCGCTGCAGCTCACCACCCGAGAGGTGCTGCACCTCCTGGTCGATGATGTCGTCGATCTTGAGCGGCTTGCAGACGTCGCTCTGGAACTGCGGGTGGAGGAACGCCGCGCGGATCTTCTTCAAAAACAGCTGGCGAACAGTGCCCTTGAACTTGGGCGCGATCATCTGGGGCTTCATCGAAATGCTCATCTCGGGCAGCTTCTCGTCGCCGTCGGGCTTGAGGGCACCGGCAAGCATGCGGCAAAAGGTGGTCTTACCCATACCGTTCTCGCCCATCATGACGATGATCTCAGAGTCGCTGAAGGTTCCCTTGGTGATCTTGAGGTGGAAATCGCCGAGGGTCTTCTCCATGGTCGGGTATTTGTAGGCCTTTGCGTGGTCAATGATCTGGGCGTCGGCGGTCTCCATGAGCCTAAACTGAAGGGAGTCGGTGCGGAACCGCAGGTTCTCGCTGGGGATGTTGCCGTCAAGGAAGATGTTGATACCCTCGCGAACGCTCATGGGCAGCGAAACAACGCCGTACACACTGGGCACGCCGTACAAGATGCAGACAAAGTCGCTGAGGTAGTCCAGCACACTCAGATCGTGCTCGACGCAGATGATGTAGGGCTCTTCGTCGAGCAGCGAGCGGATGATGTTGGCGGCGCTCAGACGCTGCTTCACGTCGAGGTACGAACTAGGCTCGTCAAACATGTAGACGTCGGCTTTCTGGAGTACCGCCATCGCGATGGCGAAGCGCTGCAGCTCACCGCCACTCAGCTGCTTGAGCTCGCGGTCCTGCAACTTTTCGAGCTCGAGCGCCTTGACCACGTGGGCGTAGGCGTGGGTGCGGCCGTTGCGGCCGTTCAGCAGCAGGCCGACCTTGTCGTTGGGGGGTTTCACGGCCTTGGGGATGTTGTCGACGTACTGGGGCTTGACCACGGCCTTGAGGCGGTCCTCAAGCAAGCGCGAAAAGTAGTTTTGCAGCTCGGAGCCGCGGTAAAAGGTGAGGATCTCTTGCCAGGTGGGGGGGTCCTCGTACTTGCCCAAATTGGGCTTCTCCTTGCCGCTAAGGATCTTGAGCGCGGTGCTCTTGCCGATACCGTTGCTGCCGACAAGGCCAAGCACCTGGCCAGGGCGGGGCATCGGCAAACGATGCAGCTTGAACGAGTTTGCAGAGTAGCGATGTGACACTTGCGACTCGAGGTTGGTGGGCAAGTTGATGATGTTGATGGCGCCAAACGGGCACTTCTTGACGCAAATACCACAGCCAATGCACAAAGTCTCGGAAATGAAAGCGATTTTCGCAGTGGGCGTCACCTCAATGCACTGCTTGCCGGTGCGCACCACGGGGCACGCCTTGCGGCACTCCTGGCGACACTTCTTGGGTTTGCACTTGTCTGCGCTAATAATAGCGATACTAGTTAGTTTGTGCTCAGCTTGGACTGGTGCTACTTACCGTGTGTTCTTGTCAACCATGAAAAATTTGCTTAGTGAGCTGCAGGTTATTTCTCCAATATGCAGCTGAGGTGATTGGCGAGCAGGTGTGGGTCGGCTCAAGTGTGGGTGTGCGCAGATTTATTTAGATTAGGTGGGAGGGGCGCGACTCTGCCTAGCCCTGTGTGACCATGGGTGACCCTGGGTGACCGTGACCCTAATGCTTGTTGCCCCTGTGGGTGACCCCTGCCCCTTTGGGCGCGCCCAATGACTTTTGTGCCCAAAGTGGAGAAACGAGGAGTGTGGCCAGCTGGCGTCTAGAATTGTAGTAGCACACACTAATCGCCCTCCCCCACTCACATATTTCGATAGAGCCCTCCAGCTTAAGCCTGGCTAAAGTTCTCGCCATAAACCTCGGTAGCCAACAGCGCCCCGAGCCTGGCCCCATTGTGTGCTGCAGTCAAGAGCTATATGGACCGATTTTGTCAAGATTTCTCGCACTGGCCCGTTTGATGTCGAGCGTGACTAGTGAGAAGGCTCTTGTTTTGTTGCGCGCCCTACTGCGAGGCTCCGAGGGCGCAGACCCAGGTACAGCAGTCTTGATTTCAAAAGATTTATGCGGTTTGCTGATAGTTTGCCTAAGAACACATCTAGAGCACAACCAGGGTCAGGCACCGCACATGCTCGCCGTCACCCACAAAAAAACTGTGGCCGTGACGGCTCAATCTCGAGGCGCCCCAAATTACCTGCTTGCAGAAGAAGAGTATACAATTAATACTATCTAGGGTACAAAATTACCTGTTTGCAGAAGAAGAGTATACAATTAATACTATCTAGGGTACAAAATTACCTTTGGGACTACCGCGCAGGACAGTGAAGTGTCTAGTAACGCCGCGCACGAGGGTGCTGGAAAACCCCCGGCGCCACGTGAAAATCCAGCGAAGCATTAAGGGCCGCCAATACTGCGTTGTTGTTTTGTAGCCGCGGCTCCAACTGGTAAAAATAAGAGATCGGGTTGTCTGAGTATACCCAAAAATCCTCTTTGTCCAACAAGGGCACCCGCATCAGTGCGAAACGGTCTGCCCTGTCTACGCCACGCTTCCACTGTTGGGCACAGACGCTCAAAATGGGTCGACGCATACAGACGCAGGAAACTGCGCTGCCTGGCGTCGAACACGATGTTCATCATGTCACGGTAGACGCGGCAAACAACGTTGGGGTCACAGAGCTCGTACCAATAATTCCTGGATGAAAACACATCGACGTGGAGAAAAACGGGGTAGACGGGCTTTCCGTAGGCCTCCCAATCAACGAGGTCCACGGCTTAGCCGGCCAGTTCCGGCACCTGGGCTGCCAGCTCGGCCTGCTCGTTGAGCAGGTAGACGAGCAGGACCTTTGGGTACCGCGGCTCGAGGACAGTAGCGGCCCTGGCTCTCTCCTGAAAGGCCCTACAGAGATTCACCCCAGGCGCGTCAGATCTGAGAGCCGTCTCAACATTTTTCATGAATTCAAGGTCCCCAGGGCTGATGCTTTCGGACAAGGCGGCAATGAGGTACCCACCGCTGAGGCGTTGCTGAACCCGAACGTATTTGCGCAGAAAGTGAGGAGCATTTTTGTTGGCGTCGAGCCACTCGTGCAGCGCAAAATCCTCCTGCATCGGTTGGTTGATGGGCGCAGCGTGGTTCATACTTCATCTTTGGTGGTACTTCCCTTGATATACCTTGTGCAGCATTCCTATTTTGGCTGTGCTGGTGCAGTCAGGAGCCCCCGATTCAGTGAGCAGCCATAGATAGAAATAGAGATTGATCTGAGATGCATCGCTGGTAACTTGACGTGCGTGCTGTGTCCTCCTGCTAATCCCAGCTACTCAGAGCTTCCATGTCTTCAAGCACTCTCTGGCAACTCATCAAGTCCGCATCATCGCGTGTCAGGCCGGCTGCTTTGACTACATCGCGATCAACTTGTAACCTTGTGCCAAGACTCCACCATATATCTTTGGAGGGGTGCAGTTTCAGTGCTTTGAGAGCAAACTCCTTGTTATTTCGCAAACGCTCAGAGATTGAAGGTATAAATGTGCTGAAGTAGATCCCACAATCTCGCAAGGTCGCAATGCAAAATAGCACGAGGCTCTCGCTATCACGCAGCTCATCACTGAATTTTTTAAAGTCAAACGCCAGCAATTTATCACCCATAGGCCCCCCGTAGGGATGTCCTGAACTGGAAGTGTGGTTTCACACCGGATACAACGGCCCTGGCAAAACTTTCTCGACCTCTCATCCACTGAGGAAACATCAACACGCTGAACGGCATCTGAGCACTTGCGTGGCACTCTAGCCTCATCTCAGGCATGAGCTTTTCATTTTTGAAAAAGCTCCAAAAGTTCTCTTCCACAAACTCTAGTAGGCCGGGAATTCTGTCCAACGCAATTTCCACAAACTCAGGTGTGCGGGCATAGCAGGTTGAGCCAAAATTCCAAAACGAGTGCCGGATAGCGTCAAGCATAAAGTCCTCATCTTCTTGAAATTCTGGCGCACACAAAAGTGGATACCCCAGGTTTACAAGCCTCATGTTCACGTCCCTATCTGACAGTTGCTGGGCTAGAAGAGCGACAGAAGGCAGAGCCAGTACATCACTAGTGATTTCGTACTTCAAGAGGCGATTTTCTTCCTTGCGGCGTGAAAAGTGCTTGATATCAGGTGAGTACCAGGAACTTTCTTGGCTAGTAAGGTGCGCCAAGTGCAGTTCCGTAACGGATTTCACAACTTCGTTTTCACAAGGACTATGGCCATCTGCACTCCAGATGAAAGCAAATTTAAGGTCCTGCGTATGGCAAATTACGTTCATTTGAGCATACAGGTTCCCAGCACCCTTTGGATTCATTGACTCCTTCTGCCGAGCGTCGAAATACCAGGGGCGTTGACAAGGGCGCAGTTCTTCGATAAAGTTCATAAAGTGTGCAGCAATCCCGAAAAGCTTGTAATCCTTGAATTGGTACACTTGTGTGGTCCCCTTTACTGCGTAAACGTCAAACCGTACCCACAACGCGTCGCTCAGGAAAAACTCACGGGACTGTCGATTGACTTGTGCGAGCTTGATCCACAGCCCCATCGAGGGAAGCTGGGTGTAGTCGGCAATAATCCTCAAGGCCGGGTATGGTAGCATGGGTTGCGTACAAACAACCTGAACTTTCTTCTGCGCTGTGCGCAAACTCTCAATTGCAGCGCGCAGCCCGTGTGAGCGCGATGCGCCCTCATCACTAAATGAATTTTAGAGCCCACTGGGGCCGCCACAACCGCGGTACTCTCTGCCAGAATCTTGCCGCTCGGGCTCTTTGCAATTGCGTCCACCTCGACGAGTCCGCCCCAACTTTGAATAGCCACCTGGTACCAAAGTTACTCGAGGGCGCCTAGAAGACTACAAGGATCCCGTACTAGATAGCTATTTATTACCTCCACAAATACCCCTGCGCAGCAACGCGTCGCGTTGGACCCACACGCCCCTCATTACTCATCTTTGTTTACTCCCGTCGACGACACACCTCCTTGACAACCCACAAATTCCAATGAAGAAAGCGGTGTGGATCGCGGATCCAGACCATGCATTTGTCAAGGCCGAGCTCAAGGGCGAGGACGAGGTCGTTTTGGCCGACGGCACCGTCAAGAAGCTGCCTAGAGACGAGATCTTCCAGGTGAACCCTGCGCAATTCGACCGGGCAAACGATATTGCCGAGCTCACGTTCCTTAATGAGGCCTCAGTGGTCAACAACTTGAGCACGCGCTACCTCAACGACGAGATTTACACCTATTCGGGCCTCTTTTTGGTCGCGGTCAACCCCTACAAGCAGCTGCCGATTTACGGCCAGGACTCGATTGCCGCGTTCAAAAACAAGACCCGCGAGGAGAGTACGCCGCACATTTACGCCGTGGCCGAGGAGGCGTACCGCCGTATGCTGGAATCGCGCGCAAACCAGAGCATTCTCATCACGGGCGAATCGGGCGCCGGCAAGACCGAAAACACAAAGAAAACTATCCAGTACCTGAGTGCCATCACGCGCAGTGCCTCAGGCAAGGCCACCACCGAGGAACGCATCCTGCAAACCAACCCTGTGCTCGAGGCGTTTGGCAATGCTCAGACGGTGCGCAACAACAATTCGTCGCGGTTTGGCAAGTTTATTCGCATCGAGTTTGGCCGCAAGGACACAATTGCCGGCGCCTCCATCGACTGGTACCTCCTGGAAAAGAGCCGCGTCATTGTTCAGAGCGAGCTCGAGCGCAACTACCATATCTTTTACTACATGCTCAAGGGCGCCGATGCGGCGCTGTCCAAGAAATTGCTCATCTCGAGCCAGGACCCAGCCCACTACAACTACCTCAGCGGGGCTCCCACGATCGAGCACGTGGACGACGCGGCCGAGTTCGAGCGGCTGCTCCAGGCCCTCAAAACGGTGGGGTTCTCGACCAGCGACGTTGAGAGCATCCTCAGCATAGTTTCGGCAGTGCTACACCTTGGCCAGATCGAGGTTGCTGCCCAGTCCGTCGACCAGGGCCGCCTGCCCAACATGGAGCAGGTCCGCAAGGTGTGCAAGCTGCTTGGGGTCAAAGAGGACGTTTTTGCCCAGATCCTCACCAAACCCAAGATTAGGGCCGGCCGCGAGCTCGTGCAAAAGGCAAACAGCGCGTCCCATATCAAGCACAGCATCAGCTCGCTCGCCATGTCGCTGTACGAGCGGCTGTTTGGGCACCTCGTGGAGCGCCTCAACGGGGCCCTGCGGAGCGCTTCGCCCGCCAGCAACTTCATTGGCGTGCTGGACATTGCCGGCTTTGAGATTTTCGAGCGCAACTCCTTCGAGCAGCTCTGCATCAACTACACAAACGAGAAGCTCCAGCAGTTCTTCAACCACCACATGTTTGTGCTTGAGCAGGCCGAGTACGTCAAGGAAGAGATTGAATGGGAGTACGTGGACTATGGAAGTGACTTACAGCCCACGATCGACCTCATCGAGAAGGCCAACCCGATGGGCATTTTTGCGTGCCTTGACGAGGACTGCGTGATGCCGCGCACCACCGATGCCTCGTTCACCGACAAGCTCGTGGGCAAATGGAACCAAAAGCCCGGGTTCCGGCCCGCCCGGCTCAACCAGGGCTTTGTGGTCAAGCACTACGCGGCCGAGGTCGAGTACTCCACCGAGGGCTGGCTCGAGAAAAATAAGGACCCTCTGAACGAGCAGATCACCGAGCTTTTGGCCCAAGGTACCAACGAGCTTGCTGCCAAGTTGTTTGCTCAGGGTGCCCAGGCCCAGGGTGCTCAGGGCGCCCAGGGCGGCGCCCCGAGCAAACTCCGCAAGGGCATGTTCCGTACAGTTGCCCAACGGCACCGCGACCAACTCAACGAGCTTATGGCCACTCTTGAAGCCACGCACCCGCATTTCGTGCGCTGTATCGTGCCAAATACCACCAAGACCCCCGGCAAGTTCCAAAACAAACTGGTGCTCGAGCAGCTGCGGTGTAACGGTGTCCTCGAAGGAATCCGTATTGCCCGCAGCGGGTTCCCCAACCGTGTTGAGTTTGACGATTTTTGTGCCCGCTACAAGGCCCTGCTGCCGGGGGGCTCCGCGGCCGGCCTCCCCGAGACATGCGTCGCGGTGCTTAAACACCTGCAACTCAATCCCAGCAGCTACAAGATTGGTACCACCAAAGTTTTTTTCAAAAACGGCGTGCTTGCCGAGCTCGAGGAGCACCGGGACCAGCTGCTGCTGAGCCAGGCCACGGCGGTCCAGGCGCTCGCGCGCGGGTTCCTGAGGCGCCGCCTCGTGCAGCGCCAGCTGTTCCGGCAAGTCGCCTCCAAAAAGCTCGGCCAAACTGCCCGCGTGTGGCTCGAAAACCGCGACGACCCCTGGTGGAAATTGGTGCAGGCGGTGCGCCCGCTGCTGGCCAACAACGAGTCCAAAGAGAACAACCGCAAGGATCTGCGCATCCAAAAGCTGCAGGACTACATCCAGACCGCCAAGCACGAGTTTGACCAGAGGCACGGCGCCCTGCAGCGCGAGCTTAAAGACCACGCCACCGCCAACTCTGATCTCAGTGCTACCATAACCAAGCACGAATCGACCATTAGCGAGCTGAGGCGTCTCACCGAGGACAACAAGCGCGCTTTGCAGGCGGCCAAGCAGGCTCATGAGGCTGCCCTCGCTGATGCCGCTCACGCAAAGGATGCCCACACCATGGCCACCGACAAGCTTGTTCACACCCTCAAGAGCACCGAGACGCGGGTCAAGGAGCTGGATGCCAAGTGCACTGCTCTGCAAGCCGAGACCGAGGCGCTGCGGACCAAGCTCGAAGGGGCCACCAAGGCGCTCAAGGAGGCGCGCACCCAGTCCGAGGCCTTGCAAGCTCGCACGGCCGAGCTCGAGGCCGCGCACGCCAAGCTCGAAACAAGTCAGGCCGAGGCGTTCAAGCACGCCAAGGCCAGCAAGCAGCAGGCTGAAGAGGCCCGCGAGGAGGTCGCGAAACTCAAATCTCAGTCGCAGCGCGCGCTCGAGCAAACCGACTCTGCCAAGACCCAGTTCTCGCAGCGGCTCAGCGAGTACGTCTCCAAGCTCGAGGCGGCCGAAGAAGCCAACAAACAGCTCAAAAAGCAGGCCCTCGAGTCGGATGTGGCTGCGTCCCAAGCCGACAAGCGCCACGACCAGCTCTTGCGCAAGCTGGGGGACGCTGGCCTTGATGCCGAGCGCGTGCACGAGCAGGTGCGTGAGCTGCGCGAGGGCAAGGAGTCGGCCACTCGCGAGCTGGCCGGTGCCGCAGAGCTGAAGGCAGCGCATGCCAAGGCTCTCCAGGGCGCTGAATCCAGCACCAACAGCCTCAAAGCGGAGCTGGCGCGGGTCAAGGCGCAGCTCGAAGCCCAGGCCGAAGCCCAGGCTGCACGCGCCACTGCCCAAGCCACTGCGGCTCAACAAGCCCAGGACGCCCTTAGGCGCGAGGTTGAAGCCCTCAAACGCCAAGCTGCTGAGGCTCAAAGCGCCCTCCAGGCCGAAACCAGCAAGAGCCGCGAGGCCCAAAAGACGAGCGAGGCTCACAAGGCCGCGGGCGCGGCGGCCTCGGTTGCGGCTTCTGCCGAGCTGAGGCAGCTGCGCCAGGCGCAGGAAGAGCTCATGGCTTCCAACGCCGAGCTCAAATCCGCCAACTCCGAGCTGGTCAAGGCGAGCGCCGCGGCCAAGCGCGAGATGGCCGAGCTGCGGTCCCAGGCCCAGGCCAAGGCCCAGGCGGCACAGGCCGAGCCCGACCTCGAGGCCAAGCACCGCTCCCTACAAACTCAGCACACCGAGCTGAACGCCGCCTACGCCCAGCTCAAGGCGCGCACCGATCCTGCCCAGCTCGAGGCCCAGCGCAAGCAGGTGGCCGAGCTCAAGCAGCAGGTGGAGCGGCTCAAGAGCCAGCAGCCGCAGGACTATGAGCAGCTTTTGCAGAAAACGCGCAACGAAAAGGCCGACGTCATGGCCGAGAACTCGCGCCTCCTGTTTAGGCACACCTCGGGCGGTTTGCCGGTGGTGGACAAGTCTGCCGACATCAAGCGCCTCGAGAACGAGATCAAGGTGCTCAAGCTGCGGCTGGTCAAGAGCGAGCGCGAGCGCAAGATGGCGCAGGCCAACGCCAGCGGCCTCGACGGCGTCGAGCTGCTCAAGGAGCGCGACGCCGCCGTGCGCAACCTCGAGAAGGCCAGGGCCAGTTCCCGCAGTGGTTCCCGCAGTGGCCCAACGGACCCTGCGCGCGCGGCGGCCGTCACGAGCTCGCTCACCACATCGCCCACGAGCGCGCCGGCGCCCAGCGGGGACCTGTTTGTTGCCAAGCGCAAGCCGCTGCGCCAGATCTCGAGCAACGACTCCCCCAGCAAGCGGCTCACCTCGCAGGCCAAGAACCAGGTGATTGCCGAGCTCAGCGACAACCTCCGCGAGGAGGCCGAGGCGGTCAACCTGTACCGCAAGCGGGCCAACGACTACCAGCTCAAGATCGAGCAGGCCCAGGTGATCATGCAGAGCCTGCAGTTCAGCGAGGAGCGGCTGCTGGGCGAGATCGACACCCTCAAGGCCCAAAACAAGCAGGCGGCCGCCAACAACGACAAGGAGCTCGAGCTGCGCAACGCCACGATCAAGCGCCTTCGGGGCGAGCTCGAGTCGATCAAGGACACCGATGCCAGCGCCGACAAGCAGGCGATGGAGCGCACGTCGCAGCTGATGGCGAGTCTCAGCGAGGTCACCTCGGAGCGCGACGTGCTCCTGGCCGACAAGATCAAGCTCGAGCAGCGGTTGCGGTACGAGTGGGCGGGCGAAGGCGACCCCCTCGTCTCGCGCAAAGAAGAGCTGCAGACCAGCCTCAAGCAGACGCGGCGCAAGCTCAGCAGCACGATGCACGAGCTCGAGGAACTGCGCAGTTCGAGCGAGCTTAACGCCTCAAAGCTGGGCCAGTTTGAGGAGCGCCTGAGGCTCGCCGAGCAGCGCAACCTCGAGCAAGAGGAAGAGCTCGAGCGCCTGCGGGACGCCGGGTTCGACGCCAACCTCAAGCTCAAGGAGCAGCAGCGCGAGATGGCCGCGATCCGCGAGGAGAACCTGCGCCTTGAGAAGCGCCGCTCGCAGGGCACTTTTTTTATTTAATCCTACGATACCTACACCTACACCAAATTCAATATATACCTACTAGAAACAGCGGTAGAGCTGGCGGTGGAGCCAGAGAAACGCGTAGCCAAAGCAGCCAAAGCTGAGGGTGCAGTTCAGCAAAACCCAGAAATCGGCGTAGCGCGAAGCCAGCGGGACCATGTCCAGTGCCTGGGCGACCCCCAAAGCGCCAATAGCCGCGTACGAGCCGCACACAACGAGGCGGTTGAGCCAGTGGCTGGGCAGCTGCGGCCGGAGCAAATTCCAACCAATGACGAGGCAAAAGTACTGCAGCCCCAGCTTTTCGCGCCACAGCAGCGGGAACAGCGAAAAGTAGGCCATGTTGTTGATCCACTGAACCATGGCCGTCCACTCGGGGCGGTCCTCAAACAGCAGCAACGAGGTGGGCACTAGGGGCACCAGCACACTCTTTTCGTGGACCTGGAAGCTGAATAAATAGAACGCCCATGCGCAGCAGCTCGAAGCGATCGCCAGCTTGGCGCGCGACCGGCACCAAAACGCCGCCAGGCACGAGGGAGCGATCGCGGCCAGGGTGGCCAAAAGGGCAAACTTGGGCAGCTTTGTCTCGTCGAATTTTTGCTTGTACTTGACCAGCGTGTTTGTGGTGCACCAAAAGTTGGCCACCTTGTCCTCCCAAAGGCCGCGACCAAACGGGAAGACGCGGATCAAAATCTGCTGGAGCTGGCTGATGGAGCCGAGCCACGGCAGCAGACACAGGAGAGAGCACCCAACGACAGTGGCCCCGACCTTGACGAGCAGGCTGAGCGAGCGCTTTTCGACGCACTGGCCCAAAATGTAAAAGAAAACCACCGGCGACCAGTACAGGGCCATTTGCTTGAAAAAGAGCGAACCGACGAAAAAGACCGAGGCAAGCACAACGCGGTGGCTGCTGAGGGCGCTCAAAGTGGCAATAAACAGGCCCAGCATGACGCAGTTATACTGGAAATGGCCATTGTCGATGATCAAGAGGCTGGGCATCAAGATAAATTGCAACAGCTGCTGGTAGCTTTCGAGGTACGGAACCTTGAGAGCGGCGGCTCTCTTGCGGGCATACGACCATACAAATGGCACATACAGCACGAGCTGCGACAAAATCACCGTAAACCGCATGTAACTCTTGAGGCTGTCCGACTCGAACCCGCGCGACGAATCGAGGGCAAACCAGTCGCTGCTAAAGGCCGAGCCCAGTTTCCCCAAGGCCCACGAGTGAAACGCGGTCAAGGGAGGGTAGTCGAGGCCCCACCACTGCAGATCGTAGTGGTACCACTTGGCCGGGCTCAGGTTGGTTGTGATCTCGAGCCAATGGCGCTGGGCCTCAAAGTCGCCAAACATTGGCGGCGACTGGAACCCCGAAAAGGGTCCAAGGCCGACGGCCGAGGCAACCACGACAAACAACCCGACCACCGCGTACGGCGCGAGCCAGTCGTGTGTCATGTTGGGTGGAGGAGCTTGGCCGAAATGTGACCTGGAGCACGCGGCGTGAGACGACTCTGCTGATTTTTTCGGGTGCGACCGGCCTGGCCAGCTGGGCTCACCCGCACTATTGTCGTAAGATATTTTATGGTATCAATAAATTTAGTTGGAGTCACCGTAGATGCCCCAGTACTGCTCAGCGGCGTAAGAGCCGGGGCTCTTCCACAAGTCGTTAAAGGCAGTAAAGAGCAAAACGTCGCTACCGCACTCGGACTTGATGGAGTCGATGGCAGCCTGCTGGTTGGCGACCGAGGCAACGCACTTGCCGTTGCTCTCACCCTGGTGGGGCCAGCCAGACTCGGTGATGAGGGTCTGCTTACCGTTGCAGGTGGCAGAGACCTCCTGGATCTGCTGGAGCACCCACTTACCGGCGTCCTCGGCCACGACGTTGCCGTCAAAGTAGGCGTGGGCGTTGACGGTGACGTAGTCACCAACGTCGCACAAACCGGGGTTCTCGATGGTGGCAATGAAGGTGTCGGTGGTGGTGACGGGGCCAGTGTAGCCGAGGGCGCGGAGGGCGCTGCGGCCAGAGCTCACGTAGCCGCTGACCTCGTCAACAGTGGCGAGACCACCGTTAACAAGCTCGTTACCAACAGAGATGGTGTGGACAATGTCCCAGTCGTTGTTGATACCCTCGGCAATGGCACTGGCACCCTCAGAGATGGCGCTCATGTCGTAGATACCGAGGAACAGCTTCTGGCCAGAGGCCAAGTTCTTGTAGACGTTGCCGACCTGGTTGCAGTCAACAGCGTAGATACGGATCACGTCGTAACCAGTAAGCTTGGCCAAGTCGCTGGCAACCTGCGACTCGCTCTTGCAGGTACCGTCGTTGGCGTAGGGGCTGTAGGTGATACCGAGGGCACCAGCAGAGCCAGTGCCGGTCGAGACAGTGGTGCTCGAGGCAGCAGCGGCACTGGAGGCAGCAGAGGTGCTCGAGCTCGAGAGCTCGACCGAGGTGGTCTTGGACGAGGCGGAGCTCTCCTCAGAAGCAGCCTCAGTCGAAGCAGCCTCAGTCGAAGCAGAAACCTCAGTAGAGACAGAGCTGGTGGGCACCTGGCCCTCAGCGGTCACGTACACAGTGTTCTCAACAGTCACGTACGCCACGGCGGGCTCACGCTTGTGGACGTGCTCGGCGGCCAGAGCAGAACCAGACAACAGGGCCAAGGCGGCAAGAGATTTGATAGAAAGCATAGGAGTCAGACAAGGAACGGAAGGAAAAATGAGAGACTGGTTTGTCAAGACTACGCCTTTAGCTTCGCGCAAGGGCGTCGATCGCCCTTTTGTACTCTGGTATGTATGGGCTAGGGTGCAGCTGACACAGCACATGAAACAAATTGATGTTTGCAGGCCCCTTGTTACCAAAACAATGCTGGAATGCACAACAATTCCGCACAATAAATTTAGTTTTTACATATTCGAAGCAAATGATCTTCATGTCCCGGCTTGAATTCCCCCGTTGCTCCTCACGACGCCGAATACCTCACAGATATGTGTTATGCACCTTTTGTAGATCTATGCATACGCCTGCATGAAAAATTCTTGGCCAACACCGCAGTTCGCGGCTTTGAGGTCAAATTGGATCAACAACACAGTATTTGGCGCGTCGATCAGTACAGAAAAATGGTTATTGACGTGCAGACCACCGCGCCTGCCGAGATTATTTCCTCGACGCCCCACGGCTGTGCTTACCCAATTGTGTTCTCCATGCACTCGTCTGCTATCATCTACACAAGCTCACATATTGGGGGGGTCGGCTGCATGTAGAAGAACACAACACCGCGTTTTGACACGCTGCGGCCGCAAGGGCCAACACGTTCTAAAGAGACCGCGTCTTGGCCGGGTCCGACGCGTAAACGGTTAGGTTGAGGTCACCCGTGCTGGAATGCAGGAGGGTCTCATTCAGTTTTGGGCCTTGCCCGCGCCATGTTTAAAAAAGCGGAATTTGTCAAAATGGAGTATTTTTATTTAGCTGTTCCCGGCCATTTTCACAAGTTGCCCGTTACCCCTCTCAATGAGGGGGCGGCGTTCGGCGACGGCGCCGTTGGTGGCGGCAGCGGGCCTCCTCTCACCCTCCATTGCCAGAAATATTAGGCACAATTAAGCTGAGGTAAGCGTGACAGGCCGCTCACCTATTTGCAGTTGCCCTAGAGACGGCGGTAAATGAGGTGCCAAGAAGGGGGCTTCGAACATTTTGAAGCTGGTTAGCCTACCAGCGCGCGATGATCTGGCCCTTGTACGCTAACCTCCTCAAAAATCCAATCTATTGCTAAGCTATGATCTCTATGTCTGTGTGTTTCGCAATGTACATATAAACAAACCTAATACACTTTTACGGCCTCGCCTATGCGCCGTCGTTTCCGTCTGTGGCAAGGGTAAGGGTTGCAGTGGGTCACGCACGCATCTGTACGAGAGCGAGAAATTTTTGAAATTCTGATTTTTCTATAAAGTTTCACCAGCTGAGCGCAACAATGCAATAGATATAGCTTCGCCAAACTCAGACCTCCCCCTGGTCCTGGCACTGGGGCCGGTTGCGAGCTCTTAATGCAAGCTAAGCCTAGACCTACAAATTGATCAAATGAGCTCAGCGTCCGATTCTTCTTGAGTCCTAATACAAATACATGGCTCTGAAGAAGGCCTAACGGTCGGCTTTTGTTCCGCATCGCCCCTGTCGGCACGGTGGACTGACGAGTGGGAGGGGGCTCGCTCCCTGGCCGCCACTCTGATGGCCTTGCAAGTCGGACTCTATCAGTAGTGTAATCAGGTTGAATGCAACCCGCGCGGGGTCTTGGTGGGATCTGGTCGGGGCCCCGATGCAGGCTGCACCTACCCGCACCGTCTACCCACGCACCCCCACTTTGCATTGCGTTTCCAATTAGCGTGCAGCCTGATTTGACTCATAGAGAGTCGCATATCGGTCACATATAGCTATAGTTCATAGCCATCCATTTCCTGCTCCATATTTCGTACCTCTAGCTCGAGCCACTCAACAATAGAGTTTGCCTGGTGCCGCACTGAGCCCTCGTGATCCCAGTAGAGAACCTGGCCATAGACGCCTAAAGAACTCGGTCCAGCGTCACAGATGTATACATTTCCCGTGCAATCTTTGGCAAATGGGATCCATTTAGGGCTCCATGCAGTAGCAGTCACCTCTTGACTACAGTCAAACTCGTGGGCGTATTTCTGCAATTGGCGCTTCATGAATTTTGTAGTCTTAACAATCTCGTCGCTAGTCTGGAGTTTCCAAAAGAATTCCTCGGGTAAATTCAGGCCATTGTACTTTTTCAGTAGTGCAATGAGCTCAGCTGGAAGGTCCACCGCCAGAACTGTGGCCAGCTCGGCAACTGCTTGGGAATTCAGTGGGATTTTGATTGATTGAGGCTTATATCTCGGCCACTTTAGATTTAATCGCTCGATTGAATCGATGAGCGCCATGGTCAGCTGTGCACGGTCTAAGCACAGGCTCGGCCCCAGGTCAGGGGTTGACTCGACAAGCGGTGCGCCTTTAAGCCTCATTTTTGCGTTTTTTTGTGTGTCCTTAGTTCGTTCTGAGCAGTATTTATAAATTAGCATACGTTGATAAAATCACTATAATGGTCAACTATTTGTTGTAGGCTGCATTCGTAGTATCAGCTTGTTTGACTGAGGAAGCTTTACAGACTTGGGCGCATTGCTTCAAAAAAGATTCAAATGAGCAGAGATAATAGAAGTCGATGTTTGGATCCCAGTGTGCGCGTAGTCTCCTGCTTCGAGCCCCGTCTCTGGCCGGGGTTGGAATGAAGAGGTAAAAGTAGATTCCTGCTCGCTTTGGTGTTAGAAAGAGCTACGAACAAAATTTGGGAGAAACTTGGCATACGGGTGCCAATGCGGCCGCTTGGGTGGACCTGGCGTACCTGCATGGTCCGCGTCGCGTATGTAGCCTAAATTACCCCGCTTGGCTAAAGTAATTGGGTAAAAGATATTCAACAAAAACGCCGAGCTTGTTTCACTGCACGGAACATCTCGTTAATCCGGCGTCAACAACTGTGGAGATCGTGCAGCAGGAAAATCTGTGCAGGTCTTGGCGTGCCTCACGGCGCGTGCCTTGCCTTACCTAGTGCATTTCAGCGACTTAGACCGCGTACTCCAAACGTAAATATTTTCAAACTTGAACAGAAGTCCTGATTCTTCAAAATACTTTAGATCCACTCAGTGCGGAACGGCGCTAATGTATACGAGGCTAATATGTAGAGATAGTCGCGCTCATTTGGAGCTCGTTTGGGATATGTAAGAACCACTCTAATTACGTGGAATTATGAAGTCATAATCGGCTTGATAAAGCATTCTAGCGTTTTAACAGAACCTGAGATGACTCCACTTGTCTGGGCGTAGATCTCTGAGTTCCTGAGGTAACAGCTGCAAGCGGAGTACCACTAGGTGAAATCTTGGAAGAGGCTCAAAATCAGGACTATTGAGTATTTTTTGAGCAGAGAGCACGAGATGATATAGGAGTAGATGTGTGGTCAGTTGCCATGCTAATAATTGTAGACACAGGTTTATGTGGTTACTCCTTTCACGTTTAGGCATGAACAGTGCTGGAGTGTTGAGGATGAATTTGTGATGGAGACTGTCTTACGGATATAGTGAGCTTCAGGGTTCTAGCTGTCAATACATTCTTCTGGTCTATGAAAGTATTACCCAAACATCGTGGCACCGCGCCAGTTCGGAAAAATTATGCGCATGAGCCTGCATATGGAGTAAATCCACAAAAGCCGTGGCAGAGTTGTGTGCTAGAGTACAACACCAGGAATGTGTAGCTTTGAAGAAAAATTCCATACATTTAACGCGCATTTTATCCATTTGTGACCGCAAGTCCTCATACATTACACGCGACTGGCCGAAACATCCGCGGCCCAAACTGTAATTGTTTTAAATAAGGATACACACTGAAACATTCTTATTGTAAATGAGTAGCAAAGAATCAATTCTACAGTATTCCGACTCAACAATGTGGGGGATGCGTTGCAAATCCCCCACACAAGCCTCCTTGAATGGCGTGAATATGCATCTGTATGCAGTCAATATGCATACACGTGCATGGGCCAGGGACTATGTAAAGCGGCCACTCTCCGGCCAAACTTTGTTTCACAAAAATCATGGCCAGCCTTTCCATCGGGTACAAGATCTACAATCCATACGTGGTGGCCATCATCGCTACTATTGGTGGCATGCTGTTTGGTTTCGACATCTCCTCTGTGTCTGCCTTCCAGGGCCAAGACTACTATCAGACTTTTTTCTTCGCTGGCTGCGAAAATGGCGGCTGTAATGCTGCAACTCGCCAGTCAGGCATCACTTCTGCCATGCCTGGTGGCTCTTTCCTCGCTTGCCTCATCTCTGGTTACTTGTCGGACAGGTTTGGCCGCAAATTCTCGATCCAGCTTTCTGCAGCCGTTTGGTGCGTTGGAGCTGCTGTTCAATCATCCTCGCAGAACCTTGCACAGCTTATTGTTGGCCGCTTCATCTCTGGTTTCGCCATTGGCCTGTCGTCAGCCCAAATTCCTGTCTACATCGCTGAGCTCTCGCCCAAGCACATTCGCGGCCGTCTCGTCGGAACCTTCCAATGGGCTATCACCTGGGGTATTTTGATCATGTTTTACATCTCCTACGGCTGCTCTCAAATCAAGGGTAACGCTTCATGGCGTCTTGCTTGGGGTATTCAAATTGTACCTGGTCTCTTGCTTTTTTTGGGAACCTTGATTCTGGACGAGTCTCCTCGTTGGTTGGCTACTAAAGACCGTTGGGAAGAAGCTATTCACGTCGTCGCCATGGTCCAGGCTGGCGGAGACCGCGACAATGAAAATGTGCTGATCGAGGTCGAAGAGATCAAGGAGGCTGTTCGCCTTGAGCACAACGCCCGCGTCGGTATCCGTGAGATGTTCAGCGGCTCTGTCAACATCCGCCGTACCCTTATTGGTCTCTGGTGCCAGATTTGGCAACAGCTCACGGGCATGAACGTCATGATGTACTATGTCGTCAAGGTGTTTACAATGGCCGGCTACTCCTCGAGTACCAATACCACTGTTATTGCTTCTTCTATCCAATACGTGATCAACGTAATTATGACCGTCCCGCTCCTGCTTTTTGTTGACAGGCTAGGCCGCCGCCCTATTTTGATCTTTGGCGCATTGCTGCTTTTCGCTTGGCTTATTGTTCAGATTGCTCTGTTCGCTGTGTACAGTGTCTCCACTGGCCCCGAGGGTTACGTCGCCTACCCTGGCGCTACTCCTGACGACAGTGTGATGATCCGCATTCCTAATGATACCAAGGGACAGCGCATGGCCTCCAAGACCATTATTGCGGTGTCTTATCTGTTTGTTGCCACCTTTGCTCCTACCTGGGGCCCCACTGCTTGGGTGTACTGCTCCGAGATTTTCCCTCTTGAGCAGCGTGCTACCGCCGTGAGCTTGTGCGCTGCGGCGAACTGGGCTATGAACTTTGCCATTGGCATGTTTACTCTACCTGGCTTCCAGAACATTACTTACAAGACCTACGGTATCTATGCTGCATGCTGTGGTGCCATGGCTCTGCATGTCTTTTTGATGTTCCCTGAGACGAAAGGACTTCGTCTCGAAGAGGTCGATCTTGTGTTCCAGGCCAACATTCCTGCGTGGAAGACCAGTAACTGGCGCCCTGATCGTATTCCGAACATTGATGAGATTAAGGCCAATGGGGGTGGACGCGCGCCATCACTCAAGGGCGGTGTTCAGGCCGAGCACACCGAGGACCTGCGCTCTTCAATGTCTGCTGATGGAGTCAAAATTTAGCATATTTATCTAAACAATAATCGAAGTCGAACATACCACGGACCTCAAGCGCACTAGCGTCCGAAATTCGGGCGCTAGGGCTCCGAACTCTTCGGGCACATTTTACTTCAAAGTCTTGAGTCAGAATTTCAATCAAGCCTCAGTGTTATTTCCGGCACTTTGCCCGGAAAAACAGGGAGAAACCCCTGAAGAAATTCCCCGTCATGCAAGGCACTGTGCATTTCTGCGACAAATAGACAATTCCAATAGATCTAGCCTTTCTAAATGAAGAATGCAAACTCCTCGTGAAATAGCAAGGTAGCGGATTTGCTCTTCCCAAAGCAGAAAGGCTGTTGGGCATGCGGCACGGCACTAAGGTGAAGACGCACGCGAAACAACGCGAAAAGTTTACTGATCAGAATCCATGAAGCTGATATGTCTATACTTCAAATTACTTTGGCAGGAGCACCAGACTCCGCACGCGAGTCTTGGCTGCAGATAGAGTGGCTAAGACCAGCCACTGTCCCTCACTCTCCAGATTGCAGTTATTGTACACTCCCTTAACATTAAAATCTAAGACATGCCAACAGTTCAACAGACCAGGCCCCACGTACGCAAGTTGAAGGCGTCTGGAACGGCTCAGATCTAGAAATATCCGGGGTGGGCAAGGGTTATGTGTTCCGATCCATTTTTATCCGCGGGGAAAAATGGCCCTCCAAATGACGATGAAACGCGATTTGAAGACTTCAGAGGTTTTGCTGTGGTTTGACTCTTGTCAATATCTTTTTTTTTTACTTCGGAAAGCACTAAAAACTAGACAGTTATGCTGCTGAGAGGGTCTCAATAAGTTAAATACTGACATGGGTTGAGCAGCCTAGCGGGGATTTACACAGCTAAAAACCATTTCCCCTTGTAGCTGGCGCTATTAACGGGAAAAGCTAGCCGTGCAGTGACGTAGGGAGGGAAAAGTGGGGTACAGCACTGTGCATGAGCTTATGCGGCAATGTACATGCCGCTTTCTATGTGTGCCGGCGAAATACATTTAGTGGGATGTACGCGTTCTCATCGGTTTAGAAGCAGCTTTTTTTCCGGGCATATATGAATTTCAACCAGCTCTTTCCATACAATCCTTGCGTGCCGAGGCGATGGGGTTGACGCTCCCCAGACAAACTGGCATGCATATGACAAAGGTACGTCGATCAAATTATGCAAAGATGGGGGGTTGCCGCTTCTTCCACAATAAGATATCTCAACGCCCCCAAGAGTTTGGCCAAATCTGTTCCTTCTCATCAGCCAGAATCACAAGCAACTTTTGGATAAATATGCTGTTTGGCCTTTTTCAATCGACAAATGCTCGGTTATTCATATTGAGAACATGCACCCCACTCTATACCCTTACCCCGCACCACAACGTTTCGCAGGGGATGCAGGATGCACCAACCCCGGATTTCACTATTTAATGGGGCCCCACCCCCCACATCAACTCTTCATCTACTCACGACACAAATGGCCGGCCTTTCTATTGGGTACAAGGTCTACAACCCCTACGTTGTCGCCATCATTGCCACTATGGGCGGTATGCTTTTCGGTTTCGATATTTCCTCAGTATCTGCCCTCCAGGGTATAGACGCGTACCAAAACAAGTTCTTCGCTGGCTGCGCAAATGGCGGCTGTAATTCAGCAACTCGCCAATCTGGTATCACTTCCGCCATGCCTGGTGGCTCTTTTGTCGCCTGCCTTTTCGCTGGTTACCTCTCCGACAAGTTTGGCCGCAAGGCTGCGATTCAGTTTGCCTCCTTCATCTGGTGTGTCGGCGCTGCCGTCCAGTCTTCCTCGCAAAACCTCGCACAGCTCGTGATTGGCCGCTTCATCGCTGGTCTCGCCATTGGTCTCGCCTCGTCGCAGGTCCCCGTGTACATTGCCGAGCTCTCTCCCAAGCACATTCGCGGCCGTCTTGTCGGTTGCTTTCAGTGGGCCGTGACCTGGGGTATTCTGATCATGTTTTACATCTCCTACGGTTGCTCCAAGATCAAGGACGGCAAGAGCGAGGCTACATGGCGCCTTGCCTGGGGTCTTCAAATCGTGCCTGGTCTCTTGCTCTTCCTCGGTACTCTCATTCTTGACGAGTCTCCTCGTTGGCTTGCTACCAAGGACCGCTGGGACGAGGCCATTCACGTCATTTCGATGGTCCAGGCCAGGGGTAACCGTGACGACGAGAACGTCCGCATCGAGATTGAGGAGATCAAGGAGGCTGTCCGCCTTGAGCACAACGCCCGCGTCGGTATCCGTGAGATGTTCACCGGCTCTGTCAACATTCGCCGCTCGCTCATTGGTATTTGGTGCCAGATCTGGCAGCAGCTGACCGGTATGAACGTCATGATGTACTACGTCGTCAAGGTCTTCACTATGGCCGGCTACTCTTCCAGCGAGAACACTACTCTCATTGCTTCTTCTATCCAGTACGTCTTGAACGTGATCATGACCGTGCCTGCTCTCTTGTTTATTGACAGCTGGGGCCGTCGTCCTGTTCTCATTGCCGGTGCCATACTCATGGCTGGCTGGCTGTTTGCCCAGGTTGGTATCTTTGGCACGTACAGTGTCCCCACTGGCCCCGAGGGTTACGTCGCCTACCCTGGCGCTACTCCTGACGACAGCGTGATGATCCGCATTCCTGAGGAGCACAAGGCCGCCTCGCGCGCTGCTATTGCCGTTTCCTACTTGTTTGTCTGCACTTTTGCTCCTACCTGGGGCCCTGCCGGCTGGATTTACTGCTCTGAGATCTTCCCCATGGAGCAGCGTGCTGTGGGCAATGCCATCACCGCTGCCGCCAACTGGATCATGAACTTTGCTATCGGAATGTTCACTCTGCCCGGTTTCCAGAACATCACCTACAAGACCTATGCCATCTACGCCTCATGTTGCGTCGCCATGGCCATCCACGTGTTCCTCATGTTCCCCGAGACCAAGGGCCGCACCCTTGAGGAGGTTGACATGCTCTTCAAGTCCAATGTGCCCGCCTGGAAGTCGCACAAGTGGGAGCCCGAGTTTAGGCCCGATATTAACGACATCAAGGCTGCCAACGGTGGTCGCGCCCCCTCTCTCAAGGCTGGTGTTGCTGCTGAGCACGAGGAGGACATCCGCTCTTCGTTCTCTGCTACCGAGAACAAGGTTTAATTTATTCTACACTTGATAGTCAAGACTCAATTTTATATTTCCATATTTTTTCGGTCACATGAGCGGCGCAGGCAGGGTCATTGAGGGACCCCGAGGGGATCCCAGAACTCCAACACCACCTTGCCTCGTAGCCCGAGCCGTTGATACAAACAGCAAATCACTAGCAGATAGAACAATTATAACTACGGACTCAACCGCATGCCGACCCTCTCGGTAACCCTCTCGATAACGTACTATGCAAGCTTATCATATGCTGCACAACGTCAAGCAATTGTGTGTTAACGCAGCGTTTCTGGCAAATGCCGTGATGGACGGCGACATCAAAGTTGAGCGGCTCAAAATCAAGTCCAACGAGACCAATAATGAGGTCTTGGATGCTCTTGGGCCGAGGTATGCCACCCAATTCAATGCAGGCGGGTTTTATGGGATGGAGGGCTATGCGATCTGGAAAGGAGGCAATACCACCCTTAACGATATGATGGAACTTTATGGGGTCAACTATACATATTGCGCCGGCGTGTTTTCCGATAAGCAATACCTTGACGTCGAGCTGATGTCGGACGAGATAATAATAAGTATTGCGCGTGCGTACACTGAAGTGTGGGAGCAACGTATCCTTAAGCAAGAACAGGGGGGGCAGCGCGCACTAGGAGCTACCGTGTAGCCGAGCACGAGCCTATTGACCCTCAAGTGTGGCCAGGCGTTGCGGAACATAACCGTAGCTGAATGGTAGTGCTGAGGCAAGGGCACCGCCGTGAAATTACAGCAGCACAGGTCCGCGGGATTGCGCTCAGGCACCTCGTGGAGCCAGCGTGCGAATGCATCATTGACGGCAAATAGCCAGTGATGCTGCAGTTTTGGGGAGCCGGCAAGTATTTATACCAAGAAATTGAGGGTAGTTCCAAGTATGCTATTTATTCAAGAACGTAACTGTCCACCAAACGCTGAGAAAGGGCACCAATGCTAGTTGGCCCACGACATAGAGCTTGTCGTGGAAAGTAGGCTGCTCAAGGGTTTCCCTGCTTTAAAGTCGTGCTCATCAAATTCAAGGTTATTCTACGATAATTCATGATTTACTTGTCTTTGAGGGGATAATGCGCAACTCATTGTACATATTGGGCCGCTGCATAACGGTTCCATATGTGCAGCTGCGGGGTCCTGCGGGGTATGCAGCGCCTTGAACGTTGATCTGTGGACGAGCGGCCAATATCAAAAAGGCAGTCTCAAAAATGGGGGCTACAACCAAGCAGACTACGGGCTGTAAACCGGTAAGTGGTGAGCTCAAGCCACGCCGAGAAATTCAAGATGCCATAGGTGATCGAGCCTACAAACTTCCGGGAAGACCGCAATGCTAACCATAGCTCAAATTCTTGAGCTGGTGGGGCAAAAAAGGTAATTTGGCGCGGCAGGCCCAGGCGGCAGGCCCAGGTTAGGCACCAATATCAGAGCGAGGTGATAATTTGGGCAGGCCAGAGCTAGGTACACTCAAACGTATCTAGTCACTACAATAATCCTATTTGAGCCTAATTCCGGCCGTGAAAGCCCGGCTCGTCCAGTCAAAGCTCTGGAGGGGTCCATCTCTCCGAGCTCTCTCCCTCTAGTCAGCATATGTCCAAGCGTCCGCTACCACCCCAGTCGGGCACGGCCAAGCGAGCACGAGAGGATGAGCCTGCGGCACAAAACAACAGTGGCGGCGGCCAGAGCATGGACCCCGACCAGCTGAGCGACGCGCTAATGAGCGCTGGTGTCGATTTACGCGAGGAGGAGAATCTCCTGAGCAATTCTGTGTATGGCGCGCAAGTTCCGGGTGCTCCGGGCCAGGCGCCGGCGCCGATGGACGTTAATACAATGTTTCTCGACATTCAAAGGCTGCACACTCAGGTAGAGAAGCTCGCGACCGAGGAAGGCGTGAGGTACACCGCCGAGTATGACCGGCCCGAAGTGGCCGGGATTGTGAGTGCTGCGTGCGCAGAATGGATTGCCGAGATTGTTACACAAGCTGCAATGCTGAGCAGGCACAGGCGGCTGTCGAAAAGTGACGGAAATGGCGCTCTCCCCAAGGCACTCCGGGCCATTGCTCAGGCCGACCGCGAGGCCGAGCAGCGCCGGCAAAATCTAAAATTGAGCATGGGCATTGGTGCCGACTCGCAAAAGAACGACGACAGCGAGGAAATGAACCAGCGCGCAGCTAATGAAACGGCGCGAATGATGATGACCGGCGGCCGGCGGTACCGATGGGAAGAGACCGGTTCCTCCGGCGCCAAGCGCGCGCCGCCGAGCACACGCAAGCAGAACGATGCCACAAAGGTCAAAGAGGTGCGTGAGGACCCTGGGATCGTGCTGCGCGACCTACTGACGGCGCTCGAGGAGAAGCACATGGGAGTCAAAAAGGCGCTTGCCAAGGGCTATGCCCGCACGAGGGACTAGGTAAATAGTATTTATATGCAATTAGTGCTACTCACTGCACGAGCTGGCCGAGGAACTGCTGCTGGTCGGGGCCCAGGCCCTCGGCGACCTTTTGCAGCTGGGCCATGGCGTTGGAAGAGCCCTGAAGGTATCTTTGCAGGTGCTGCTTGAAGTAGTCCGAGGGCGCCTGGCCACCGGTGGGGTCGAGCGGTTTGCGGCTCACCACGCTGAGGGGGCTGAAGGTGTTGCCAAACGAGAGCTCCTCGAGGTCCACATCCACAATAGCATCACTGATTTTTTCGGCCAAGTTGCTCGAAACAAGCTTGACAAGCGTCGCCACAGCCTCGGACCACAGACCGCTGTAGGCGCCGCCCACAAACGGGGCGCTAAACACGAGGTTGGTGAGGCCGACGGCGGCGATACGGCGGTCGTTAAGGCCGTTGATCTTGAGCGAAGTGGGCAAAACAAACTTTTCGAAAACGCGGCCGAAAATCTCGGGCTGGACCTGGTCAAACAGCTGCACCGCGTACTCGGGGCCGAGGGTTGAGGCGCTCACAAAGTACACGAGTTTGGAGAAGCGAGCAACGAATTTTTCGGTGCGCGAGTTTTGCAGGCGCATCATGAGGCACTGGGCAATGTTGCTGCTGAGCGGCTGGAGGGTTTCCTGGCCCACAAACGTCAAGACATACTCGAGGATCTCGAGCGCGTAGACATCATTGGTTTTGCTGGTGAGCAGGCGCTGGAAAACGCCGAGCAGAGGCGAGAGCAGGTCCTGCTGGACCACGACGTCGGCGCCATGCTCGAGGATCGCCTCGATCAAACCGGCAAGGGCAGGAACATTGCCTCTGGGCTCCCACAGAGCCGGGGTCAAAAGGGGCTTGATGAGCTGGTGGAACGTGTCGGGAAGACCAGGTTGCTTGCGCTGCTGCAGCACAAGGGTCAAAATTTGCAGCGTGTAGGGAATAAACTCGGTCACGTCCTGGGCAAGGTAGCTCAGGAGCGGCTGCACGACGACCTCGTCGATCTTTTGCTCGCTAAAGTCATTGTACTTGATCGTGGCACCAATGCACTCAAACACATAGTGTGAGAAGCGGGGGTTGGCGGGGTTGGCCGAGATAACCTCCAAAATGCGCACAAGAGTCCCCAACAACTCCTCGCTAAAGGGAGCGCTGCCGTCCTGGATGAGCACGAGCACGCGCATAATGCACTTGACCAAAAACTCGTTTTCGCTGAGCTTGACGGGGTCATTGGTCTTGAGAATCAGGCCCATCAGGTTGTTGATGAGCGACTGGGCAACGGGCTCAATGTCCTGTTTGGCAAACATCAGGCTACCGCCCGCCAGAATGCCGCCCTCGCGGATGCTCAAAATACGCTCAATAGTGATAGCAGCACACGTGTACACCACATACTGGCTTGAGCTGAGCAAACCAACCAGCACCTCCATGGCGCGGGCCAGCTGGTCTTTGGTGAGCTGGTTGCGGAAATTGTGGATGAATTTGATGGCGTCCACCTGCAAAATCGGGTGCTGCTTGCTCTCGAGCAAATCAGGAGCGATGTTGTTGTTGAAAAAGTCCACAATGTCCACCTGCAAATTAGTGCTCGAGACACCCTTTGAGGTGACCACGCCCTTGGTGGCAATGCAGCTAAACAAGTAGGTCGCGGTGTTTTTGGCGCGCCAGTTGCCCTGTGCTGCTTCCTGGATGTTGCTGGCAATCACACGCTGCACGACGGCAGTCACCTTGGACTCGAGCTTGTTTGAGAGCTCGCGCAAAAAGTCGGTGGCAGCGCGGCGCCTCGTGTCCGAGTCCGCGCCCTCGAGATCGCGGCGAATGTACTCAATGGGCTCGTCCTCAAACAGCTCCTCGTCCTGCTCGGTGAGCTTGATATTGGGCAAAATGATGGACATGACGAGCTGCTCGAGCTCATTATCCTTGTCAAATAGACTCAAGTAGTTGGGAAGAGAGACAACAACGCTCAAGAACCCCAATGCACGGTTGGCAACCAGGTCGTAGCGGGGGACCTGGCCGAGCCCAACCAGCAAGGTCAGGGCGCTCTGGACAAAGGTCGGCACAAACGAACCAAACTCTTCCTCGTATTTTTGCGCATAGAGCTGCAGGATCTCGCAGATATCGGCCCTGATCTCCTCGAGAATGCCGGCCTGGTCGTCGTCGCTGAGCTTGTCGATGGCGTCGTTTTGGAACGTCAAATAAAAGTGGAGAATGCCCATAAAGTCCTTGATGTTGTCCTCAAAGAACTCGGGGATATCCTGGCAGTTGAGGTCGTAGAAAATCTTGACCAGCAGGCTCATTGTTTCCAGCAGGTCCTTGAGCAGCGGCGTGTTGCCCTGCGAGGCTGCTGCCTGCACGGCCTCGTGGGTTTGGACCATCAGCTGGAGGTACGGCTGGGTGAACTGCGACAGCACCAGGGCAATCTCCTTAAACAGGTCGTCGGAGCGAAACAGCGGCCGCCAGCGGTTGAAGATGGAGTGGGCGATACTGAGCACGCCGTTGTTGACTTTGGGGTCGGTTCCGATCTTGGCCACAAGGGTAGGAATCAAGTCGTCCCATTTTTCGGGGAAATCGCTGTCGGCAATGATGGAGACCGCCTCGCCCAGCTGGGCCCTCAGGTTGGCATGGGGCAGCGAGATCATCAGATTGAGGGTTTCCGAGCGCACGGCCGAGGTGTCTGAGGCCGAAAGCTGGTGCTGGCCCGAGGCATCGACCCATTTTGTGCGGATCAGGTTCTTGAAGCTGAGGGCGGCAGCAAGACGGATTGCAAGCTGTTGGTTGCTGTCGTTGACGATTTTGAGCAGCTCGATGGCGAACCCGGGCTGCGCTTGGTACTGCACGAGGTTTTCTTGCACCGATTTGGCCTTTTGCGGGTCCAAACTCTGGCTCAAAAGCTCCACCAGGCTCATGTGTAAGAAGGTAAACAGATTTGTTGTGAAAAGTTGCAAGTGTGGAGGGCGGTCAGGGGGGGGATGAGGGGGGCCAGAGGGGGTTCAAAGGGGCCAGGGGGTTGATTGTACTCATTTTAGGAATATATGGGTTCTAGATTTATTTGAGGATTTTGGGGTATGTTAGGGGGCAGGGTGCACAGCGGGCAAAATGATAAACATAGCTTAAATATATTTTAATGGGCTCCCTAGGGCCCCAAGGCCCCCATGAGGCTCTCTAGGGGGCCTTGGAAGTCTCTGTGGCCTCTGCCTCTGCGGCCTCTGCCTCTGCACCCTCAAGCTCCTTCCTATACAAAACAATCTCGGTTTGCTTGTAGTAACGGCGCTTTTGCTCATCCACAAGCAGCAACGACAGATACGTGCGCGAGGAGAACTTTTTATTAACGTCGCGCATCGTCGGCGACAAGTCGAATCCGCCCAAATACATGCGAATCGGGATGGTCTCGCCCTTGACGGGAGCGCCGTCCATAACCTCGTATTTCACGATTGTGCGCGAGTCAAACTTGTGGTTTGGCGGGATCCCCGTGGTCTCCTTTTGCACGAGGCTGAGCTCCATATGCTTTAACCTTAGGCGGACGAGCAAAAAGACAATGCGGCCCAGGATGACGTCCTGCAGGTGGTAGCGCGATTTGGAGTACTCGAATTCAATGTGGAGGCAGTCTTCAATGCCCACATCCACTTTTACCGGCTGGCTCTGCTCGGGCTCGGGCTCATGCTGGTATACCCACAGGTCCCTCTCCTTGATGATATCGTTCATTTTGCGCACGAGGGTGACCCGCACAAAGTACCGCAGGCGCGCGTGCAGGCCATTGTAGCTCTCGTACTGCTTCTCGACGTTGCGAAACTCAAAGGGAAACGTCTCTGACTGGCGGATCTCGCCGGCGCTGGCCAGCTCGCGGCCCCACGAGACAAACTCGTCCGAAACGACCTTTTCGTGCTTTGTTTCAATGCACCCGATAAATTGCACCTTGATTCCCAGATGGTCGAACCGGTGGTTGTCTGGGCTGCGCACGGTGACGGTGCCCTTGACTGATTCGTTTGGCTCGTAGAGGGGCGACACCTGCTGCGCCGTGTTTGCGGCGAGGCCGGTGGGGCGCACCGTGACCTGTTTACGGGTGTCCTCGTCGTCGAATTTGATCTCAATCTCGGGGTTTGCCCGGAATAGAAAGCTCATGGGGGGAGGTGAGGGAGGTGACTTGGATAAGCTCGCTCAGCTGGGAGCTGTCCTCAGCTGGAGGACAGCTGGAGGACAGGAGGAGCCAGAGCCCTCAGGAGTCTATGCTAATAAATACTATTTTGTAATTCCGGTCCACTCGAGCACCTCGAGCGCTAAAACAACAATCAACACGCTGCTGGGCGGCGTGATCACCACGTAGCCCCAAAACAGCACCCCCGCCATCTCCGCCTCAAACACGCCATTGAGCTGCGTGATCTGGGCCAGCTGGATGGCAGGCGGCGACACAGTCAGAATAAATGTCGATACCAAAAAGATCGGGTCGTCCATGATGGAGATGTTGAGGTACTTGACTGCCAGGGCAATCATGGGCAAAAGGATGACTGCCGGGAACACAATGCGGCTGAGCAGCGATGCGGCGACGATTTTGCCGAATTTGGGGCTCTTGGGCGCCTCCTCGCCGGTCCCGGGCGCGAAATTCGACCCCAGCACAATCAAGATCAGCGGGATGGCAACGCCGCCGACTTTGGTCACTGCGATGCCCACCGTCTGGTGCGCGATGCTCTGCTTGTCGATGAAGAGCGCGTTCTTGAGCGGCTCGATGCTGGCAACCACGAGGGCAGCAAACATCGACCACAGCGGCGGGTTCATAAACTGCCACACCTGGCGCACCACGGCCGCGACAAAGCCCTTTGTGCTGGGCTCCGGCGCGGGGCTCGCCAGGGTGCTCGCTAGCGTGCTACCGGGGGCGGTGCCGGGGGCGCCGGGGCTCGCGGGAGGCACAAGGTGCACGCCCTCGAGCTGCTCGTTGGCGGCCTGCTCCATGGGCTTGGCCAGCAGCGTGTTGTAGCCCCACGACCACCTGACCATCTGGCCGAGCTGCTGGAAAATCAGCAGGTACAGTAGACCACGTGACGCCACGCCGTCGGACGTGTCCCCAGAGATATCGGGCCACTTGAGAAATGGAAGGGTAGTGGCAAGCGACACGGTGAGCGAGACCGGCAGCGAGTTTGAGTTGCCAAACACAGCCATTGCGGTGACAAAGTTGCTTTCTGCGCGGTTAAAGTGCAGCACTCTCGAGATAAGCCGGCCGCACAGCAGCGAAACGCCCGTTGTTAGGGCAAACATCACCGGGATGATGGCCAGATCGGGCAGCGCCGACAGGCTCAGGCTCGAGCCCATTTTGGAAAAAATTAGGCAGGGCGTAAACAGCTGCACATTTAGCGAGCTAAGCACCTTTTGCCCGCTCTTGGAGAGCCACCCCTGGCGAGCAGCAAAGTACCCCAAAAGGCAGATGATCATCGTCTGCGCGGTGGCCTGCAGGGTCAGGAACGCCAGGTGCCCGTACGAGCTATCTTCTGACGTAGTTTTGGCGAAATGCACCAGCCCAATCTCAAACGATTGCTGCTGCCCATCCATGGGGTTCATGGCTGAGTTAAGCACGTGGATAAGATCCGAGATAGACGCCAAGCCAGCAGGGGCAATACCTTTCTATAAGGCGCAGCAAAACAAGGCGCAGCACTTTGCCCTCTAAACTAACTAACTTAAATAACTGGGCTTGGACATGGACGCCAGCAGCAACTTTTCAGCCTCGCGGTTCTCCTCTTGCTGGGCCCCGACAGGGTACCGGTACCCCCCCGCGGTGAACTCTGGTAGCGATTTCGCCGTTTCGAGCGCTTGCGACAGGTCCAACGAGCAGCTCAGCAGCCGCGAGGTAACTACCCCGTAAACGCTCGGGGCTTGGTAAATGTTGTCTCCCACCACAAAGTAAGTCGCGAGAATTTCCACCTCGGTGGGCGAGGCTCTGTTTTGTTTTCGGATAACCCAAATGTCTGGCTCGTGCTGGTACGCTATGACAAACTCGGTTCCTTTCATCTGCAACAGTTCCTGCGAAAGGTCGCGGTGGTGCAGCTGCTCGTTGAACTCGCTCTGCATTTTGAGTACCTGGTTGTTTGAGGAGCGGTCGTAGAACGGTGACATGGCGAAATAGGCGAGCACATTGTCTCGCCTTAGACCCCCATACGCCTGAATCCACTCGGGTGCCCGCCATTGGATCTCGTCGAGCTGCACGTCGTCCATGACAAAGGGGCGAGAGGGTGCAAGGCGATCCACCGTCAAGCCAGGGCCTAAATAGAATCCTCAGGTGTACAACATAGGTTTGCTAGCACATATACCCTTGCTTTCGTATAGTGCACCAGCGACGGCCATGTTGGGGGGTTGCGCGGACATGTAGTCGAGAGCAGAAGTAGCGGCAGCCTAGTTGGCAGTGTAACCAAGAAGCTGCAAGGAGCAGTCCTAGAAGAAGTTGCGCTGAGGCAGTTGCCTGGCACTAATATGAGGATACTGTCGTAAAAGCAAAAGTAGCCGGCGTGGTAGAGGGCGCCGTCGATACTGCAGGGACCACTCAAGCATCATTAGGATAACTGATGTTTTTGACTGGCAGAATCCAGACTTCCCGTTTGAGGCCGCTACAGTAAATGAACAATTTCGCTAGCTAAGTTCCTCTAGAATACAACAGATATACTGCTAGAATCTTGCATCCTGTCCTGTCCTGTCCTGTCCTGTAAGACTTGTTTACTGCAAATAAAAATGGAGCCTAAAAAGGTGCACGCAAACAATCAGCACTCAAACAAAGCATAAATAAATAAATAATAAATATCAGGCCTCCACAAACTCGGTGGTAAGCACCGCAGAGTGAGCGTCAACGAGCGAATTCTGGACCAGCCATTCATTCATATAGTCAATGCTCAAACCCTGCTCGTCCATGTATATCCGCCACGAGACGTAATTGCGGAGGTGCGACTCTGTGCGGAAATGCTGTGGGAAAGTGCAATCGTGCTGGTCGGGCGCCGCTTCCACGTGACAGCCATCCTCGGCCCACGAGCAGACGGCGCACTGAATGTGTGAGATAGGGGGCATCATGTGAAATAGAATAGAGAAATTGTGGGGGGAAGGGGGGTTAATGAATGTGGGGTTTGTTCTGACCAGGGGCGACTGACTCGGTTTATATAACATCTGGCCTGCTTTTTCAAACATGCAATTGACCCCTTGCATATGCGTGTACTAAGCGCATGAGCTTATGAGCCAAAATACTCCCCGGGCCGATAATACGAGTGCCCTCAACACATTCAGTAGCATAAATAGGCTACGTGGAGTTTGCAAAGTCACTTATTGTTGCTAAACTGCTGTCTCGGAAGCGCAATGTGCTGCTACATCTCGTCATCGTTCCTGCCGCACACCCTAACCCTCAGGTACACGACTGTTGGCTGCATTCTCTTGTCTCAAAATTTGAAGGTGCTGCCGGTAGCATGCAAGGGGTTGGACAGGGGTCGCAAATAAGATTATTTCAATTTAAGCTGTTTGCGATAACAGACAAAGGGGGGACCTGAGCTTGGGAATTGTGTCTCGCTTTGCGTTTCAGTTTGAGTTTCAGGAATTGTTGAGACCTGGGGTGTCCGACACAAGACGGCTACAATGATGCTGTTTCGGAGGGCTAGTCATGCCACAGGCAGACACCATTGAGGTGACGAGCTGTGCAGTATCTACTGTAAATTTGAGGCGGGGGACGTAGGCCGGCCGCATTCAGCGCGCGCTAGGGCAAGGGGTTACTGGCATTTTCTCGGAACTGGTGGATGACAAAGCGGCCGCGTGGTGCGTGCGTGACAAAGCTCAAGTGCAGTTTAGCTGAATCGAGCGATCGGTCGGCGTCATTTGCCACATCGCGGGTGGCGAGAGGTGTTTCCGATTTCGGCTAGCGTTCTTGGCGTTCTTGGCGGCCGATCTGTTCCTGAGCGAAAGCGCGATTCTCACGATGTGATGGTTTCAAAGTGGTATATGCAGACATATTAGCACTACAGTCTTGAAATACGCATCTCGATGATTACGGACTATCAATGTAAATAATATCAACAACTCTAAAACACGACGGCCCGAGATCTAAGCCTGCAATTAGAGGCATATACAGGTGCCCGGTGCCCTTTTGGTGCCACCTTGGTGCGCTTTTACTTGGGAAATTTTGGTGCCTGGCCGCCGCTATCCGCTATCAGCAGCGCTGAGTCAGCCCAGGCGCCACATCCGCCACGGCAGATTCAGCCACTGGCCGAGTCACTAATTTTTGTTTCGCACTCAAAGATCATGGCCACAAACTCAATCAAGGTCTTGTCCAGCGACATCCATTTTGGGTTGGCCGAGCTGGTGGCCAAAAACCTAAACATTCCCCTGACTGATGTCAATATCCACCGCGAATCTAACCGTGAAGTGAGCCTAAACATTGGCGAGTCTGTTCGTGATGAGGACGTGTATATCCTCTGCCAGATTGGCTGCGGCGACGTCAACGATAGAGTAATGGAGCTGTTGATTATGATCAATGCGTGCAAGACCGCTTCTGCGCGCCGGATCACCGCGGTTTTGCCCAATTTTCCCTATGCTCGCCAGGACCGCAAGGACAAGAGCAGGGCGCCCATTACTGCCAAGCTGATGGCCAACATGCTTCAGACGGCCGGCTGCGACCACGTTATTACCATGGACTTGCATGCCTCACAGATTCAGGGCTTTTTTGACGTGCCTGTGGACAACCTGTACGCCGAGCCCAGCGTCAAGCAGTACATTGTCAACCACATTGACGTGAGCAAAGCGATTATTGTTTCGCCCGATGCGGGCGGAGCCAAACGTGCGGCCTCGCTTGCCGACCAGCTGGACCTGGGCTTTGCCCTAATTCACAAGGAGCGTGCTCGCGCCAACGAGGTCTCCAAGATGGTTTTGGTGGGTGATGTTACCGATAAGGTGTGCGTGCTTGTTGACGATATGGCCGATACCTGCGGCACGCTCGCCAAGGCCGCCGAAACGTTGCTGGATAACGGTGCGTGCGAGGTGATTGCCATTGTGACCCACGGCATCTTGAGTGGCAAGGCGATCCAGATCATCAACGGCTCCAAGCTGGGAAACGTTGTGTGCACAAACACGGTGCCTCTCGACGACAAGCTGGAGCAGTGCCCCAAGCTCAACTTGATTGATATCTCGCCGGTTGTTGCCGAGAGCATTCGCCGCTTGCACAATGGCGAGAGCGTGAGCTACTTGTTTAAGAATGTTCCATAATTTATATTGACTTTGAGCTAGGCAAGGGTGAGACCCTGGCTGTTTCTCGCCACCGCCTTTGGCGCCTCCCAGCTACTTGCATGCATCTCATGCAGGTCGCCACTTTTTAGAGCCCTGCAGAGATTGATAGATGATGAAGATATGAACCTCAGAGTATGACTTTTGAACGCTCGGTTATTTTAAAAATTGAAACAGGCACGTCGGCCTCAAGAATCGACGCGACATCGCCCTGGAACGCCGGTCGAAGTGCCGGCGACAAGGACTGGATTTGCAACTGGCTGGGCAACCAGGAGTGGACAAACAAGCTCGACTGGTACGCCCACGACGAGTTTGCCTCGGCCGAGCTCGAGCCGTGGTACGTCGACGGCAAGCAGGCCGGCGAGGTCAAATCGGTTGACGGTCTGACCTTTTTGCGTGTTTACGACGCCGGCCACAGGGTCCCGTTCAACAAACCCAAGCAAAGTTTGGCATTCTTTGACAAGTGGCTTGCGGGCGACTTGGAGGTTGGTATTGCTAAATTTAGATTAGAGGTGGAGCAGGAACCAGCGTGCCTTTGTTGCCTTTAATTGTACTAGCTGGGGTTAATTGTGTTAGCTGCCTTTAGCTGTGACCTGGCCCACTGCCTCTGTTCCCAGCAGCACCCCTCGGCGCTTACATGCTGCGACTCGTGGGTCGAGCAAGCCAAGCAATGGCCCCAAGAGCCTTTGCACGGCCCCTTTTAGCAGCAACGCTCCCACACCACCCCCACTTGAAGCACACACGGGCCATCCACATGCTCGATACCCGCAAGTTTGCCGTGCAATTGGAGCGCGAAGGGTTCACCCCAGCCCAGGCCGACGCGGTGCTCAAGAGCCTCACCTCGGTGCTGAGCGACTGCAGCGCCAACCTCAACAGCAACCTGGTCTCCAAGGACGAGTTTCTGCAGCGCGTGTACGAGCAAAAGGTCGATTTTACCAAGCTCAAGTCGGAGCTGTCCAACCTCGGCAAGACCGAGGCTACGCGGATCAGCGACGAGCAGGAGCGGCTGTGGACCGACGTGGAGAAGTCCAGGCAACAGTTTAAGGAGACGGTCGCCAAGGAGCGCGCTAACGTGCGGCTGGATTTCAACCTCGAAAAGGGCCGCGTACGCGAGGAATCGGCTGGCCACGAGCGCAAAATCCAGGAAATTAACGCCAGGATTGACCAAGAGTTGTCAAATTTCAAGACCCAGATCGAGGGAACAAAGGTACAAGTCCTCCAGTGGCTCATTGGTGTGTGCACCGGTACATTTGCGCTTGTGCTGGCGTACATCCGTTTATTGACGTAGTATTTATAGTGGAGTAGGAGTGCGGAGTAGGTTGAGAGCGGAGTAGGTTGAGTTTGGCAAGGGATTTGTGGCTCTGGGTGGCCCAACTGGCCCTGGATGCTCCCTCGGGGTGGCCGTTGGGGGCCCCTGGATGCCCCTGGGGTCCCCACAGCCCGGGGCTTGGCGCGCCCGCCATCGATGCTCTCGGCTGATCGCTCGAGCAGCGCCCTAATTAAACCAAAACAAGCAAAATTTCACTAAAACCAAGCGCCCCAGCCCATCATGAGCCATGGAACTTGGGCCATGGAACGTTCCACGACCACGTGACTCTGGCCTATAAAGTCACCCCCTTGGTGCCACACTCAGCAACATGTCCAAGTCCCTTTACGCTACCATGCGCGCCCTCCCCGGCCAGGCTGAGAAGCTCGGCCAGCTTTTGACCAAGCTTGCCGACGACGTGCGTGCCGAGCCCGGCTGCGTGCGCTTTGTCGTCTACACCCTCGCCGACGACCCCAACTTCTTCCACGTTGAGGAGACCTACAAGGACGAGGCTGCCTTCCAGGCCCACATCGGCACCGAGCACGGCAAGATCTTCAACCAGACCATCACCCCCCTCGTTGAGGGCGGTGGCTCCAAGGTCGTTTTCTTGACCCACGTCGCCTAAGTGTAGCAAGCTAGTATATAAATATAGACAAATTTGTGGATTGGATTGCAGGGGCAGCGTGAGGGCGCAGTGGAGGGTGCTATGAGGCACTTTGGAGGGACCTTGGGGCACCTTGGAGAGAGGGGCTCCTGAGACTCCCTAGCCTCCCTCCTCCCTGAGCACCGAGAATCACCTCCTGAAACTCCCGAGGAATCCCCGCGCAGAGCCGCGGGCGGTGCCCGAACGCAGCCCGCTCACCACCACGACCTCGGGGGCGGCAACGCTGATTCCAGCCGGGGCAGCGGTATTGAGGGGCGCATAGGGCATTGGCTGTGGTTTGGGCATAATGGGCGGCGCCAGCACGCTCTCGTGGGACGCTGCACGGCGCAGTTTGGGCCGCATTTCAAAAGCCCTGAGCTCGCGAGCCAGCGAGTCATCTAGCGGCGTCATGGGCGCCGTAGAATTGAAGGTTGTGTCAAAGGAGATGTCCACCGAGGTGTCTGCTCTCGTATCGAGCGAGGTATCGGGGGTAAGCGGCCGCAGAGAGCGTCTAGGCGTCGAGGCGGCCGGGGGTTGTACAAAGATCGGGGCGTTGGCTATTGATGCCTCGAGCGCCTCGAACGCGTTTTGCACCGATTGGCTCAGCTGCTGCGACGCGCGCCATTTGCGTTCGTACGCAGCAGAGTCGGCTAGAGCGCTGTCGCGCTCCGCCTCGAGCGAGGCCCTGAGCGCCTCCAAAGCCGTGACTTGCTCCTCCAACGCGAGCGCCAGACTGTGGTAGCTCTTGAGCTGCTGTGCACGGCCGCGCGCAGCCACCAACGCGCTCTCGAGATCAGCAGCCTTGCGCTCTGCCTCGAGGTGCCTCTGGGCGTGCTCGGTGTTTTCTGTGAGTAGCTGGACATTCTGGACACTTAGGCGCGCATTTTCGGCGCTAAGCTCCTCGAGCTGGCCCCGAAAAGAGTCCTCGGCCTCCTGGCCCTGGCGTAAAAGCTGCATTCCCGCTTGAGCAGCCACTTTGAGATCTTGCTTGAGGTCGGCGATTGTTTGGGTGTACTGAGTAGCAAAGCTGCAGTGTGAGGATCCGCAGCAGCAAACACTATTAGCCATATACCGCACCAATTTTGGCGCTAAGAAACAAAAGTGAACTAGGTTGGGCTGGAGCGCGTCTCGGGTAATAATAATCTGCCCTAACCCAGGGGGTGGTTGGTGAAATTCCAGCTGCTTCATGCACGAGTAGAAGTGGGGTGGGGCAGAGTGGCAAAGTACGGGCAGTGGCAGATTAGCAATAAATAGCAAATAAATTATACGCGCAAGCGTTTGGGGGCTTGCTCGGGGGCACCCTCAAGGGCACCCTCGAGCTCAGCTTGGCCCTCAGCACGAGGCGCGCTCACCTTGCGACGCGGCCGGAAACAGTCGCCAGGCACATCCACAGGCTCACCCACGCCGCCCCACGAGTGCTGCCGCTTGAATTTCTCCAGCACCTTGAGCGCTGTTTCGAGGTACTCATAGTACCCCTGCACTTGCACTTGCGCGTGCAGTTCAAACGAGTACAGGCGGCGGCACAACACGATGAGCGAGGCCGCGGTCTCGGACGAAACAAACAGCTCGCAAAACCGCTGCAGGGGCTTTTGCGAGGAGGCCAGCGAGCAGCCCATAAACACCAAGCGGCAGAACGCGCTGTAGACCTGGGCCGGCGCAAGTTTGGGCGCGGACTTGATGTTACAAAAGCACAAAAGTGGAGCCAAGCGGTAGGCACGGTCATTAGCCACGCGCTGCACCACGCGCTGCGCCACGGCAGCGTCCATTAATTGGGCGACACGAGGGAAAGCAGGCACGGGCAGCTCGCGACTGACGAGCTCTACCAGCAACTCGCTGGTTTCGGAGGTGCTGAGCACGGGGACAATCTCATCAAGCCACCCAGCAAGCTCCTCAACAGGGCACAGAGCGCCGTACACGCGGGCAGACGCCGGCTCGAGGCGGTCCAAGCGGCCCAAAACAGGCACCACTTGAGCCAGGATTGGCAGCACATCAAAGTCGCGGGCCTCGAGCGCCGCATCGAGAATTTCGGGGGCCATGTCCTCAAACAGCGACGGCGCGCCGGCCTTGAGGATTTGCGCCGCTTCGAGGCGGTTGGCCGACTCCTGGCACATATCCACCAGCACAGACGTCATTGGGTTCACCAGTTTGTACGGCAGCTTGCGGCAATAAAGCGCCACGGCCCGCAAAATATGCGGCTCGGTCGTGGGGGTGATGCGCGGCAGGTGGTTGGTGAGGAGGTGCGGGGCTGTTTTGGCCATTTGCTCGAGCAAAAACTCGGCTGTGGGCGTAGCAACAAGCCATTCAGGCGCAAAAAGTTGCGCGCGTGCCGCCTCTAGAGCACCAGCCACCTCCTCCTCCGTCGCCTCCCTGCTGAGGCCCAGGTGGTGCCGGGCCCACTTGACTGTGGCCTGCCGCTGGCGGCCCGTACCAACCTCCAAAGTGTGCGCAGCTGCTTCGTACATGAGCGTGAGGCCGGTCACGTGCACCAGCGCTGCTCTACTTTTGTTTTCGAGCTCGAGAGCAAAGTGGTGGTGCTGGAGAATGGGGGTTGCCAGGGCCAGGTTTTCGACAAAATGAGTGCGTTCACGGGCAATCAGGCGCACAACTGCCTCGTATTCCACAACAGTAGTCTCGTCCAACTCCACCAAAGCCTGCAAAACCGAGCTGGTGACCCCGTGGTGCTTGTGCCTGAGCAGCGGCACCAGCTCGTCTGCAGACGCGTAGCGCAGCGCAATGGTGCGAATTTTGGGATCTGCGTCACAATAGAGCTTAGGCCACAGCATATCAATCCCGCAACTCTCCTGGATCTGCTCCCCGAGCTCGGCAGCGGACTCGGCCCACTCGAGACGAACGGGGGTCTCCACGTCAATTGCGAGGCGCTGCCACTCCTTTGAGGCTGGATTGAGAGCTGCAAAGGCACGTGCTGCAAGCTGGCGCACCTTCCAATCGTGATGTGCGCACACTGGGAACTCGTAGCCGGCCAAAACCTGCGGGGCTTTGACGGCCAAATCAGCGTACAAACGGGCTTCTTCGACAAGACTACCACCAGCGCTGGCACTAGACTCAAAGTATGTGCGCACGCGGTCACCTAAATTGTCGATCTGGACGGCGACTTTGGCCCAAAACTCGGGGCATTCCAGGCTCAGCTCGAGGAAGGTGTCAATGTGGCAATTTTCAATAGCGGCTGTGGCCAGCGGCAAAAGGCCCGCAACGAGCGGGGAGTTTGCGGGGTCACGTGCAACTTTCTGGCACGCAATCAGCCAGTCTGCGGCGACCGTGTCGTCCTGGATGGCCGAGAGTACATTGTGCCACTGCAGCGTCTGAAGCAGTCCGGCGCACTTTTTGGGCATATGGGACGCCAGCGTAGGCAGCGCAACGCCAAGGGCACTAACGGCGCGGTCCACGTCGAGCGGCAAGTCGGGCCAGTAGAGCCGCACAAGCTGGCCCACACAGAGGGCCCTGAGGTTGACTTCTTCGGTATCGACCCCGTCAAAGTCTAAATCGAGTCTGGCTGCGAAATCGGTCCACTTTTGCACCGGATGGGCCGCTTTCTGCAGACGCGTGAACGCGAGACGCGACATAATTAATAACGGTAAAGTGGGCCTTTTTATAGTCCCCACAGAAATATTCACGAGTGGCACGCGGTCCAGCGGGCTGGATTACGGGCTTAATTAGCGGGCTGGATTTGAAGCGGACTGGGCGGCCCGCGAAGCGGACTAGGCGGAGCGGACTGGCAGCGGAGCGCTCTGGATTCGGCTGCCTGTGGGCCCCTTTGCAGCGCCCGCCAAAAAATTACAAGGAACGAATTAAACTAGTATACATAAATAAGGTGAAAACCAAAGATTGACGAGTCGCTTAAAGGACAAAGGCGGCAATGCCAGCAAGAGCGGCAACACCAGCACCGGCAACGGCAGCGCCGTTGGCGGTGGGCACAGCAGTGCCGTTGGTGGGAACGGGCTCAGCAGTGCACGAGCACGATGTGAGGGTGAGGGTGGTGGCCTCAGTCACTGTGTAGGTCGAGTTGCCGTAGATGAAGGTGGTGGCCTCAGGGCAGTAAGTGGTGAACTCGGTAACCTCAGAGGTCACAGTGGTGTTGGTTCCGTTGTACTGGGCAAAGGCGGTGGCAGCAAGGGCAATGTATGCGAGCATGTTTGTGAGGAATCATCGGGGGGGATCGATGATACTTATAGTTTGGGGGCCTTGCATGTGCATGCATATCGGTCTCCACTGATTGAGCATCGCGGCGCATCAAACAGTAAAACTCTATAGATTTGGGTATAAAATTTGCTTCTTGGCTTGAATTAGACGCTAGAACGGGCGCGCGATGGCCGTGCGACGTTATCAGTGTGAATCGCGAAACTCCATTTAGGCCCAATTGGGAAAGTAACCTAACCCCCGTCTGAACAGGGCGATAAGAATTTTTGACATTGCTTGCGTGGTGCGGCTGCAGTGGCTGGCTCAGGCACCGTCTGAGAATCGCGTCGCATTCATGTAGAAATTATGTGCTTTTAAGGTCGAGAATTGAGCTATGCGTCTAGGCGAATTGATCCGAGATCAGCTCCGCGTCAGCGCCGACAAGCGAGGCGGACGCCGGAGCTAGTCAACGGATCTCATTTAGGCAATTCGGGCGGAGCAAGCAAAATTATTTGACTGATCTCTGTGGATTACAAAACAAAATTAAAGAAACTAAACTGGACAAGACTAGACGCAAGGTTTCACTGACGCGCATTGACGTTGGTGCTGCAGCACGCTCTTGTGCTATGACGCAGGGTCTGGTTTGAAGTGGAGTGCATTGTTGAATGAGGTTGTTTGGGGTTGGCCGGGAGTGAGTGTAGACGAAATAGACGAGTACAGACGAAAAGGAAATAAGGCTGTGTAGCAAAAACCGGGGATGGTCCAGAGTGCCACCCACAATTTTTTCAACCTGCCACTGGACTGCTAAATTCGGCAGATCCTTTTTAAATACCACAATCGCATGGCGACCATGGCCCAATTCATGGCCCAATCCACTGCTCACGAATTGGTCCCAACCACTCTGCTGCTCACCAAGCGCTCACCCAAGCGAGATTCTTACCCCGGGCGCTTTGTCATTCCCGCCATGTCGCAAAATCGCTGGAACGACTTGCCGCAGCCAGATCGCAGCAAATCGTTTCAAATAAACCAGGGCGGGCACCCGGTTCTGCCGCCTCCGCAGGCGCTCGCGCAGGCGTCGGCGCCCGGCGACCGCGAACAGTTTTATCTGCCGAGCATCCAGAACCAGGCAGGAAACATGCGGTACCCGCTGCCTTCAATTCGGGAGAATGTTGGTCCGTACATGGGCGGTGAGATGCACCAAGGAATGCCGAGGATCGACGACAAGAATGGCCAAATGAGCCCGCAGCTCAAGGAGGAGGATAAGCCTCAGCTCTCAGCGCAGGGCCCCCCGCAGGGCCACCCGCAGAGCGCTCCGCAGAGCCTCAGTCAACACGCAACTCCCCAGCAGTCGCAGCAGCAGCTGACGCCCCAGCAGCAGCAGCAGGCACCCCAGCCTGGGGTGTCGAGTATGCCTCAGCAGCCGATGGCCGCGCCGCAGCAGTCGCCTCAGCAGACGCAAGAGGTGCCTCAGGGTGCTCAGGGTGCGCCGCAGCAGCCCTCTGCGCAGCCTGCTCCGCCTGCTCCGTCCGCTCCGCCTGCCCCGCCCGCTCCGCCTGCCCAGGGGGCCCAGGGCACCACCCCCCAGGCCACTCCTCAGCCGCAGCAGGCTCAGGTGCAGCCGCCCGCAAGTGCCTCGGGCCAGGCGCAAACGACCCCTCAACCGGCGCCGCAGCAGCCGCAGCAGCCGCAGCCTCCGCTGCCCGGCCAGGGCCCCCAGCCGCAGCAGCAGCCGCCCTTTGACTTCCAGTACCAGCAGTACGGCCAGGTGGTCATGCCGCAGCCGATGTTCCCGCCGGCGGACTACCGGCCGCTCAACGTGCGCGACGCGCTGAGCTACCTCGAGAAGGTCAAGGTGCAGTTTGCCAAGCAGCCCGACGTGTACAACCACTTTTTGGACATCATGAAGGACTTTAAGAGCCAGGCCATCGACACGCCCGGCGTCATCGACCGCGTGAGCTCGCTGTTCCGCGGCCACACCAACCTGATCCAGGGGTTCAACACGTTCTTGCCGGCCGGCTACCGCATCGAGTGCTCGCTGGACCCGCTCGACCCGAACCCGATCCGGGTGACCACGCCCATGGGCGCCAACATCGAGGACTTTGAGCGCTGGCGGTTCGAGCAGGCCCAGATGGGCATGATGGGCGTGCCCCAGGGGGTCCAGGGGGTCCAGGGGGTCCAGGGACTTCAGGGGGTGCCCCAGGTGCCCCAGCCCCAGCCCCAGCCCCAGGGAGGCATGCCCGGCCAGCCCATGGCGATGATGCCCCAGATGCAGCCCCAGCAGCCTCCTCAGCAGGCGCCCCCGCAGGAAGGCATGAACCAGCTGCACGCGGCCGCGGTCGAGCGCCAGAGCGGCCCCGCCGAGTTCAACTATGTGTTCAGCTACGTCAACAAGATCAAGAAGCACTTTGCGTCGCAGCCGGACATTTACAACTCGTTTCTCGAGATCCTCCAAGCCTACAAGCGCGAGCAGCTGAGGATATCCGAGGTGTACGCCCAGGTCAAGCAGCTGTTTGGCGACGCGCCCGACCTGCTCGAGGACTTTCAGCACTTTTTGCCCAACCGCAGCATCCCCGAGGAGGTGCCCGCGTCCGAGGACCGGCTGCCGCCCGTGGGCAGCTTCAGCGCCCCCCAGGCGCAGGCCCAGGCGCCCCCGCCCCAAGCACCCCAGGCGCCGCCCCAGGCCTCGATGGCCGAGGAGCTGAGCTTCTTTGACAAGGTGCGCAAGGCCCTGCCCAAGCAGACGTACCTCGAGTTCCTCAAGGTGATCAACCTGTTTAGCCAGCGCATCATCGACCTCAGCACCCTGGTCGAGCGCGTGGACGGGTTCATTGGCCAGCAGCCCGAGCTCATTGACTGGTTCAAGCAGTTTGTTGGCTGGGAGGGCAAGCCGCTGGCGATCGAGAACATTGCCGCGCGCAAGCACGTGGTGGACCTCAGCCAGTGCCGCAGCTGCGGGCCCTCGTACCGCCTGCTGCCCAAGAGCCAGACTGTGATCCCCTCGAGCGGCCGCGACGAGATGTGCTGGGAGGTGCTCAACGACGAGTGGGTGGGCCACCCCACGTGGGCCTCGGAGGACTCGGGCATTGTCGCCCACCGCAAGAACCAGTACGAGGAGATTCTGTACCGCATTGAGGAGGAGCGCCACGACTATGACCACTTTATCGGCAGCAACCAGCGCACGATCCAGGTCCTCGAGACGATTGCGAACCGCATTGCAAACATGACGCTCGACGAGCAGCAGGAGTTCAAGCTGCCGCCGGGGCTGGGCCAAAAGTCCAAGATTTATCAAAAGGTGATCAACAAGATCTACGACAAGAAGAACGGCGCCGACGTGATTGATGCCCTGCACAACAACCCCGCGGTGGCGGTGCCGGTGATTCTGCGCCGCCTCAAGCAAAAGGACGAGGAGTGGAAGCGGGCGCAGCGCGAGTGGAACAAGGTGTGGCGCGAGACCGAGCAAAAGGTCTTTTACAAGAGCCTCGACCACATTGGCCTCACGTTCAAGCAGGCCGACCGCAAGCAGCTGACGGCGCGCGCCATCGTGGGCGAGATTGTTGCCGTCAAGGCCGAGCTCGGCGCGCGCCGCAAAACGGCCGCGCTGCCGCTGCCCAAGTCGCAGATCTCGTTCAAGGTCGGCGACCAGCAGGTGCTCAAGGACTGCTGGAAGCTCATGGCGCTCTTCATTGAGCACGGCGGCAACTTCAGCCAGAGCGACCGCGAGCTCATGAACAACTTTCTGCGCGGGTTCATGCCGCTGTTTTTCGGGCTCGACCAGGCCGTCGTCGAGGCCGTGTACCCCGGCTCCAAGCGCCCCGCCGAGAGCGGGCTCGACTCGGTGCTCAAGCGCACGCGCCTCGAGCCGCTCGACGACGAGGTCGACTCCGCCGGCCCCAGCTTTGATGCCGAGGCCCTGGCCAAGGAGGGCGGGACCCCGTGGCTCAAGTTTGAGCGCGGCACGCCCCCGCTCGAGGAAGAGCCCGCGGCCCGCCAGTGGTTCAGTTTGTTTGGAAACACCACCATCTACCTGTTTATGAGGCTGCTACAGACCCTCTACGAGCGGCTCAGCGAGGTCAAGTCGTACGAGCAGATTGTCCGCAAAGAGCTCGAGGTCAGCCGCACAACCGCCTACGCCAAGGAGCTGCACCTCTACGACACCAAACTCGAGAAGCTCGGGCTGCTCTTTGCCCCGGAGAACTGCTACGACCAGGCGCTCGCCCTGTGCGTGCGCCAGATCGAGGGCGACCTCGAGCCGCAGCTGTTTGAGGAGGCGCTGCGCCAGGCGTACCGCAACCGCGCCTACAAGCTGTACACGGTCGACAAGACCCTGAACGCGCTGGTGAAGCAGCTGCACGTGATGGTCATTGACCAGACCTGCAACAGCGTGCTGCTGTGCTACGAAAACGACCGCACAACGCTGCAGACCGACGTCAAGCGCCAGATCCTCTACCGGATGCAGGTACGCCAGCTGCTGGGCCCCGAGGAAACCATGTTCCGCATCGACTGGTGCGAGCGCCAGCGCGAGCTCTCGTTCCAGCACCTGGGCTCCTCGGACCTCAGCCTCAAGGGCGTTGCCGAGGCCCAAAAGAAATGGGACTACTACGTCACCAGCTACATGATGAGCGTGCCCACCGAGGGCATCCCGTTCGAGCGCATCAAGCCGCCCCTCCTCAGCCGCAACTCGGAGGTCGTCACCGAGGCGAATGGGGACCCGTTTGCAGTCATTTCGCAGGGCCTCAGCGCGCGGATCTGCATGAACACCTACAAACTGTTCTTTGAGCCCGGCTCGTGCGACTATATCGTGCGCGTGGTCAAGGGCAAGCGCGAGGCCGCGGCGGCCGCCCGCGCCGACCGCCTGAAGCGCTGGACCGAGATCCAGGAGACCGAGGGCGAGCCCTCGAGCTTCAGCCGCTGGCTCAACGGCGAGGCTGTGGCCCCTGAGGCCGCCCCCATTAAGCCCGAGGACGTCCCCATCCAAGAATCCAACCTCCGCGGCGAGCCCACGTCCGACGCCATGGTGGACGAGTAATTTATGTAGCACTTCTGTGTTTGACTTTAATAACTATATCTGGACCTCGTGGGCCCGTGGCGACTTGGCCTCCTCGAGCGGGAACCCCTCGGGGAACCCCTCGTGCTCCTCGGCGTACGGATCAAAGTCCTCAACCTGGGGGAAGAACAGATTGAAAAATACCGCAACAAACCCGGCAATTGCAGGACCAGTCGACACGACAATCTGGATAGCATCGCAAAAGCCCTTCTTGCCGGTGTTATCACCATCATATGTGATCACGCTGTTGAACCAGTCGGGCACCAGCAGCCCGGCAAGGCCAAACACTAGGGCGCAGGTCAAAACAACCCGATCGCGGCGCGTAAACTTGATGGTTGCAACAATACTTAGGCCCGACGTGGCTACCTGCACAAACAAAAACGTCGTCATGCCTCCAATTACTGCCTTGGGGATCTGGTTGATGGAGGCCGAAAACTTGCCCACAATGCCCATAATCGCCAGCCAAAAGCAGCAGTAAAAGCCGGTGTAGTGCGAGGCACACTGGGTCATTGCAATAACACCATTGTTTTGCGAGAAAGAGGACATGGGCTGCAGCGTGAACAACCCAGAAAGCACAGAGGCTAGGCCAGTGGCCAAGACACCGCCTTGCACACGGCTCTCATAAATGGGGCCTTCAACTTCAATGCGCGAGACATCGCAAGTAGCGGCAATATCGCCCACAGACTCCATAATTGTTACCATGTAGGTGGACAAGAGCGGCAGCACAATGGGGCCGTACAGCTGGAGCTTGAAGGTGTGTACCCACAAAAATTGGCCCGAGGGTGCCGCGTCGATGGGTGCATGCTCAAAGTAGCCGCATGCAGCAGCAATGATACAGCCAACAACCAGCCCAACAATGATGGAGCATGCCTTGAAAAAGGGAGGGCCCCATTTATCGGTCAAAATAATCGTCACAAACACGCTAAAGCCAAGGCCAATCCAACGACCATTACCCCACTCATATTGGTGGTTTCCTTTGCCACACATGCTGCCCTCACAGCCTGAACCTCCTGCCCAGTCGTTCATACCGGTGGTAATTAGCTCGGCGCCGATCAGGAGCACAACTGGGCCATTCACGATCGCAGGGAATACCTTGAGCAAAATCTTTTGCGGAGCAAAGCCAACCAAAACTTGAAACAGAGCACAAAGAGAGCCGGTAGCCAAAAAGGCTCCGTAGGCATCGGGGCACGCCAGCTGTTGGCCATCGCTGGTCATGGGGCAAAAGCCATTGCCGTACATGGTTTCCAAGGCAGTAGAAAAGACGGGAATGGTTGCAAAAGATACACCCAGCACCGAGACTATACCTGTGCCGACGTAGTAGTTGGTATAAGGGATGCGGAACCGGATGAGGGTCATGAGGGTCAAGAGCCCTGAGCCAAGCAGGCTGGCAGAAACAAGGTAGGTGGTGGTATCATCGTCAAGGTTGGCCATGCTAGAAAACACAATTGCCGAGGAAATTAGGCCACCCATCATTGCAAGCGCGTGCTGCAGTCCCAAGAGAGCGGCAAGAGCGACGGGCATAACATCGTGCAAGGCATAGAAGACGGGCGGTGTAGCTTCTTTGCTTAAAAACGGAATTGAGGGTGTGAAAAGGTACTTGTAGTCTACCTCGCCCTTTTCGCCAATAAGCCCTTTACGGGTGAAGAAAGTTTGGCACAGAGTCTTGCCGGCCATTTTGGCGCGCACTCTCAAGGGAAGTCGCTCAGTAGTGCCACCAGGAAGTGAGCCATCAGTCATAGAAACACTTTCCAATTGTTTGGTCATTTCGCAGTGCTCAATTGTGATTCACACTTTGATCTTTTGTATGCGATCTGCAATCTGACGCAGGTACCGTGCATCTCACTGAAACCGTTGATCGTCCCCCCATGAGGACTCAATTATACGGTTTCCGACGGTGATTGGACGATTTTGGTACAAATTGATTGCAATTGTCGCTCTAAAATTTCGTAAAGCTGCCAATTCCTTTATCGCTTCAAAGCTCCGATAAGACAGTGGCTTCGGCCTCCGCCGACATGTCCGAAGAGATGCGGGATTGAGCGTTGATGGTGTTCATTATCCATCGGATGTATTGCTAGTGAGAAGAAGAATTGTACGAGGAAATAACATGGGCCCGGCTCCACCGCCCGCGTATCGACATACACTACTACGGTGGAGTTCTTGCAGCCACTGCCTGGGTGAAACTTTACTGTGCTCTGGGGCTTCAGCGTGAACTTCATTGAGGCGATCTACACAATCAAGTCACATTCCTCTGGGTTGTCGCCTTTTTTTTACCCACCAAGCAGGGTCACTTGTGTTGAAAAATTGCCCATATTAAATCTACATTGTACATTTTTTTAGGTGCGAGGATTTTGAAAGTAGCGTTGAGCGCATTTTCCCCAGTCCGCAAAGTCTGGCAGTGCAATTAGAAAGCTAATGAAACTGCTATACCTGCACGGGTTCAACAGCTCGTCAAAGTCGGGGAAAGCCACTGCGTTTAGCAATTGGCTAGCACGCAACAAGTTAGGACAACTGATCGTGCCTGAACTTTCGCCGTTTCCAGATCAGGCGTACGCGCAGGCCAAGGAAATTGTGAGTCAATGCGACCTGATCATTGGGTCATCTCTTGGCGGCTACTATGCCACTGCTCTTTCCCAACAATTTGGCAAAAAAGCTGTTGTTATAAACCCTAGCGTGCGACCATTTGAGCTGTTGCAAGACTACCTTGGAGAAAACACCAATCCCTACACCCAAAACCGGTACACCCTGACGACCGCCCATCTCGCCTTTCTCGAAGGTTTGTATGGGCCGCTCAAAGAGCCGGAGCTGTTGTTGTTATTGCAGCAAAAGGGTGACGAGATTCTCGACTGGAAAGAGGCTGCGAACTTTTACAAGGACGCGCAATGTTTGATCGAGGCTGGTGGGGATCATGCGTTCCAAGGCCTTGAACGGCTTTACGATACTGTTCTAGAGTTTGGCCAGGCGTGAGCTCTTAGCTCGAGCTAGGGCCCAGTTTAATTAACAGCTTGTTTACTGTATTTATGTTAGGCCACCGGGGTTACGCGTTCCTGAGTCAGCTAATTAAATTTAGCTGCATTATTATCTGCAGCACAAACAGTGGCAAACATGTTAGTGAAATATTTAATGAATATCGCGTATTTTGTAGTTTCGGGCCCGCCAGATTCTTTCTATTGTCGGCCCACACCCAACTTACTCACCTTCATGCACATCAAGCAAATCGTGCTGGCGGGCTTCAAGTCGTACCGCGATGAAACAACGGTGCACGACCTTGACAAGGGCCTGAATGTTATTGTGGGCAAAAACGGTTCTGGTAAGACCAACATTTTCGGCGCCATTCGCTATGTACTGGACGAGGGGTCCGACGCGTCGAGCCTCCGCAATTCCGGCGCCGAGCGCGGCCAAGAGTGTTTTGTCGAGCTCATCTTCGATAATGCTGATCAGAGGTTTCTGACCTTGCCCGAGGAAGTCTCGATCAAGCGCAGCGTTGACACTCCCGGCGACTATTGGGTGAATGGCCGCAAAACCAAACAACGCGAGGTGCTCAACCTCTTTGAGAGCGCTGGCTTTGGTAGCTCCGGGTTCTACATTGTTCCTCAAGGAAAAGTCGCGTCGCTCATCAACGCGAGCGATGCTGAACGCCTAAACCAGTTTTTGGAGGCGAGCGGCTTGATGGTGTTTGAGCGCAAGAAACGCGACTCCAAGCTCAGCCTGAAGAAAACCAAGGACCAAATCACCGAGATTGACACCATTCTGGAGCACTTGGGTAGTCGCGTGAATGAGCTCGAGGCCGAAAAGGAGGAGCTGGCCAGGTACGAAGCGGCCGGCACCAAGCACAAGGAGTTGGTGAGCGTTGAGGTTCGTCGCGAGCGCGAACAAATAATGACCCGGTTGGAGACTGTTAAGGTTAAGTTGAGCGGTTTGCGGGCCCAGCAAGCCAAGGAACAGGCCCAGTTGGCCGAGTACGAGCAGGAGAAGAAACTCGCCGAGGCCAAGCTCATGGAGACCAAGATCGTGCTGGATACTATTGGCGTGCGGCCTTCTGCCAGTTTGAGCGATTCGCAATCTCTTTCGGCGCACAATGCCGGTGATCTGATCAAGGACGCCGAGGCCGATGTCGCCAAATGGACCGCGACCCTCGAAAAGGCCAGGGCGGACTCGACCGCCAACCAGGAAAATATTGATGCTATGGATGCCAAACTGCGTGGCTTACTTGTCAAACAGGCTCAACTGCGTTTCCCTTCCAAGGAGGAGCGCGACGAGTGGCTGCAGGCTCAGGTCGAGGTGTGCCGAAAGGAGCAGGCCGAGGGCGCCCAAAAAGTTGCTCAACTCGAGGCTGAGATCGCCGACATCGATGTGCCCATGATTGATTCGCAGCGCGTGGATGAATTGACCCAGCAAATGGAGGCTCACAAGGACATTGTGCACGAGAAGCAGCAGCTTGTCGCGGCTGCCCAGGGCAAGTTGAGACAGGCCCAGCTGGAGCGCCGCAAAAACGAGATTATCGTGCAAAACTTGTCGGACCAAATTACGGCGATGAAACTGCCTGAGGCCGATACGGTGGGCGCCATTGAGCAAGCGCGCCAGATCGCCATTGAGCTGGGCCTCGAGCAAAAGTTCCACGGCCCCGTGGCCAATTTGATGGAGATCGACGAGATGTTTGCCCCTGCAGCCGAAGCAGTGGCCAAGGGTGCGCTCTTTTACTGCGTTGTAGACGATATTGCCACCGTCAAGCAACTTACCAAGGAGCTCACTGCGCGCAAGCTGCCGCGCGTTTCCTTTATTCCTCTTTCCCAAGTGAGAGCCAAGGAGCAGGTCAAGGTTGAGGCCAACGATGTTGAGGATGTGGCCCCGCTCATGGACCAGATCAAGTGCGACCCCAAGTATCAGGCCGCGGTGGACCTTGTGGTTTCGAGCGCGCTGCTGTGCTCCAATCTTGAGACTGGCTGGCGGTGCTCGCGTGCCTACAACGTCGAGTGCGTCACGGTCGAGGGTAGCCTCGTGAGCCCCTTTGGCGCTTTGAGGGGCGGCTCAGCCAAGCAGTCGCCTGTGTCGCGTTTTGCCGCGATCCGCGAGATTGTGCAGCTGTACCAGCGCCGCGCAGAGGCAGAAAAACTTGTCAACGACTCGGAAGTTAATGCCGCGCAGCAGCAAATTTCGGTCGCCCACAACATGGTCACTGCTGCCAAGAGCGCGGTGACCTCGCTGTTTAGCGAGCTTGATGGCGCGCGCCGCGACTACAACCACCAAAAACAGGCTGTTGCCGCTATCGAGGAGCGTCTCTCGAGCAAAAAGAGCGAGCTCGAGCTGGTGCGTCAGGCCACCCAGGACTATGCCACCAAGCAGGCTCAGTACGCCGAGGAGCTTGGCTGTGAGTTTGAGGCCGCCGATCCCGAGGAGATTAAGCGCCTTGAGGCTGAACTCAAGGAGCTCAAGACTGCCCAGGCCAACACCGAAGAGCTCATCACTACCGCAAGCCGCGAGGTCGAGTTTGCCAGCCAACGACTGTGGGACGCCTCGCTGCTTGCTGAGCGTGAGTTTGCCGAGCCCGAGCCGAGCACCGCGGCCGAGAACCAGCAGAGCGAAGATTACAATGCTGCCCAAGCGCAGTTTTCCGCGCTCCGCGAGACGTTGGCCGACCTTACCGTCAAGCTCAGCGAGAGCGAGGCCAAGTTGGAGGCGGTAGCCAACGATATCAGCCGCACCGAGTTTGGCGAGGAAAAGTGGAACGAGCTGCTCGAAATAAATTCTCGCGACGCGAACCGCCTCGAGAGCTACTTTTACTTTGAGTGCGACGACAGTGACGCCGAGCTTGCCGCCCGCCGCGAGCGCGCCCACGCGGAATGGACGCGGTCCAAGAGCTGCAACAAGTATGCAGCAGAGCAACACGCCAAGTATAGCCACGAGTTTGAGCATCACGAGCAGATGCGCCAGCAGCTGCAGCGTGACTTTGAGGCGGGCGAAAAGATGGTCGAGGACCTTGACAAGTACAAGTCTGAGGCGATTGAGCAAGTTTTCAAGCGCGTCAACAAAGACTTTAGCGAGTTCTTCAAACACTTGACCCAGAACGACGCGGCCAGGCTCACTGTGTCTGGCGGCGACGCGCCGCTCGAGTGGACGGGCATCAGCATCACCGCTGAATTTGCGGGCCACCGCAGCCTTCGCGTAGAGCAGCTGAGTGGAGGTCAAAAGGCGCTGTGTGCCCTGGCCTTTTTGCTGGCGCTGCAAGCTAGTGAGCGTGCCCCGTTCTACATCTTTGACGAGGTAGACGCGAGCCTTGATTCGCAGTACCGCAGTTACCTTGCCTCGCTGCTCAACACAATGACCACAAACAATGGTCCGCAGTGCATTTGCACCACCTTTAGCCCCGAGCTCGTGCGTGCCTCGGACAAGGTTTACGGTACGGCGTTTGGCGCCGGCACCTCGACCGCCAGCGAGATTGACCAGGAGACGGCCCTGACGCTAGTGGACGCGTCTGCGAGCGAGGCCAGTTGAGCGCTGCCCGTAGGTATGTGCACGGGTCCGGCATATAGTTTTTATTTAAGTTACATCAACATATCGAGTGAACCTTGAAGTAAGGGAGGACCTTGGCAGCGCTGGGAGCTCCTCCGTCTTACATGACCTCCATCAGCGACGATGTGGAGAACATTTTGAACGGCAAGTTTGAGCCAGATATGGGGCTGGGGTTCTTTAATGACGTTACGTTTGGCCTCCAGACGCCCACACAGTTCAACGCGCCGCCGCCCACGTCGAGTACGCCGGTACCTGTTCAGCAGCACCACTCGCCGGCCCTAACCCACAGCCACATGACGCCACAAATGCCAAAGCAGATGCTGGCTGGACAGGGGGGTCCAGGGCCAGGGTCTCAGGGCCCTGGTGGCCCACAGGGACCTCCCCAGGGCCATCCTCAGGGCATCCCACAACAACAGCAGCAGCCTCCTCCGCAACAACAGCCGCAATTTAGAGCCACACCGCAGCAAATGGCCGCTCAATTGCTCCAGGGAGTGCCCCCTGGCCAGGCGGCCCCACTTGCGGGGCCCCTTGCGGGCGGTCCTCACGCGGGTCCCCTGTCGCACCCTGCCACCCCGAACATGCGCATGGCCCCGTTGTCGGCCACAACGCCCACTATTCCCACCCCTGGCGGCCCCGGCAACGCCGGACAGGGCCGTACCCCGCAGGTGGCCGAGCGGGTGCACCTGCTGCTGCACATCAACAACGAGCTAATCAAGCAGCTGAGCACCTTGCCGCCCAAATCTCCGGTGCATGGCGAGTGCCTCAAGAGGCTCGAGGTCAACGTGGCGTACATGCACGCCCTGGCAACCGAGGGCCGCGCGCATCAGGTGGCCATGACCTTGCCGCAGATCCTGCAGCCTCCGCCCGAGGTTCCTTCGCTTGCTGAACCTTACCGTCGTTTGCAGAGGTGATGCCGTTCCCTTTCTACAATGCCTATGTGGACTCTTGGGCTCCCTTTGGCCAAGTGGTCTCCCTTGGCCCTTGCCTGGCCAAGTGCCCCTTGGACCTTTGCCACATGCGCCACCTCCCCTATGGCCTGGGCCTCATCATTCCATGCGCCATTATCCTATTTATAGGCGCCGGAATGTGGCTCATCTACCTGCCGCGGCTGGAAAACAACCTAAAAATCTACTGGACGGCCGGCTACGCCATGGTTTGGGTCTCGTACCTCCTGGCGATTGTGACCCCGCCGGGGTCGCCCAAGCGGCGCAAGATGCAGCCGTTCGATGCCTGGTGCACCAAATGCGAGGCTCCTAAACCCGAGCGAGCCCACCACTGCAAGCAGTGCGGGCGCTGCGTGCTCAAAATGGACCATCACTGCCCCTGGACAGCAAACTGCGTTGGCCACCAAAACCTGCCCCATTTCTTTCGGTTCCTGCTCTGGGTGGTTGTCGAGTGCTCATTCAGTTTATTTCTAGAGTGCAAGTTCATCAAACAAATGTGGAGCGAGCCGGCGTACCTTTATAGCCGCACCGAGATGGTCGTGGGAATTCTGGTTTTGCTGTTGACTGCGTTTATTATTTTGACGGTGGGCCTTTTGTTGATGCGCGTAGTGTTCAATCTGGCCAATGGCAACACCCAAATCGAGGTCTGGGAGCAGGAGCGGGTGGCGGTTATGGCGCGGCGCAAAGTGATTGCACGCGAGCCGTTTCCGTTTGATGTCGACTTTGCGACAAATTGCTGGGTCGGTCTCGGCCCCCTTTGGCTGTGGCTGTGGCCGCTGAGCACTGGCCCCGGCTCGGGCGAGCAGTTCCCCAAGCTGTTTTCGACCACCAAGCGCTGGCCGCCGGTAGCGAAGTACGAGACAAAGCAGCACGAATTCTACAAGCCCGAGAACTGGTTCAACGAGGAGGGCGAGGACCTCGAGTATTTCGGGGTGGATCCCTCGACGGCCGAGTGCGACGACGAGGACATTCCTTTGGCCGCCAGGCAGTAGCGGGCCTGGGGCGCCAGGATCTAGCCGCCGCTGGGGCACCGCTTGCATAAATAAATAATTACATATCTTCCAGCATGGACATGGACCTGCTGGCCTGAACTTCGACCTCCTCCTGCGAGCCGGCCTGGATCATGAGCATGCGCGACTGGCCCGGGGCCACGTTCTCAAACTCGTAGAAATTGCCCGCGGGGACCGAGACCACGCTCTCGCGCTGCAGCAGAAGCTGCTTGCTGCCGACCTCCATCACGATCTTGCCGGCAAGCACAATAAAACTGTACCAAAACTGGCCCGAGTTGCGGCGGGGCATTTTGCCGCCTCGAACTATTCTGAGCTGCCCCATGACGACTGGCGAGCTTTCCGGCAGCAGCGAGCTCATAAACACGCCGGTATCCTCGGCGACTTCGTACCCCGCGTTACCGTCAAGCGAGCGAGCAAGCACCTGCTGCGAGTACTCCTGCCTCTGCTGGTCAAACAGTGAGGCCTCGACCTCGTTGGTGCGCACGTGGTTGAGAGAAATCGGCTTGAGGGCGCGCTTTGGTTTTGCGGCGGCCCGCGGCCGAGCGGCTGGAGGAGCATCTTCTTCAACCACGTGCACGCTCTCGACTGTCTGAGTGCCGGTTTTGGGGTCAAACACATAGTTGATGCGCTCGCCACGCCAAGAAGCTATACGGGGCACGCGCGTGCGGGCCTCGCGCGGTGCGTCCACATCGAAATCGCTGGGAATATCAATCTCGTCGTCGCTGGCGTGGGCCTCCGCGTCGCTGCCTGAATCGCTGTCGCTCTCAATCTCCAGGGGCCTAAACTTGGCGTCCACAGTCTCCTCGAGCTCACCAACAACCATCTCGTCGACCAGCTCGTCCTCTTCGGCAACGCGATCGACTTCGGCTTCAAACACCGGCTCGGGCTCGGGGCACTTGTAGTCGGGCTCAGGCAGGTCCTCAGCATCCAGGGTATACTCCATGTCCTCGTGAACACGCGCTTGCGGCTCATAATTGTTGATTGTGCGCTGCCGCTTGCGCGTGGACGGCACGTACTCATCCTCGGAATCCTCGTCGTAATTGAGCAGCTGCGGTTGGTATTCTTGCTGCGCCTGCCGCACAAGCTCTCCGGGGTCCGCATCTCTCTGCGCCGAGTCTCTGTGCCTCTGCCGTGAGCCTCCCAGCGGCTCGCGAATCTCTGGCTCCTGGGGCTCGACAGGCTCAGAATCAAACTCGGGCGGTTCAATCTCATAGTCTACCTCCTCAATCACGTTTTCCTGGTCAGGCACGCCTTGAGGCGCGCCCTGCGGCTCTGGCTGAGGGTCGTCGTCCGACTCGAGCTGGGGCACATACCGGGGCACGCCCGGCTCGGGCTGGTCCATTGAACTGGGCGTGCTGTACGCCGCCTCTGCGATTTTTGGCGGGAGCCGCTCAGCGACCTCCGGCACACGCGAGATATCGTCGCTCAGGTCGCTGATGTCGTCGGGCAGAATTCGCCCCGCTGCCGTGGCCGCTCTGCGCTGCGACGCGTCGGGGGGCGAGAGGGGCCCCAACGTCAACGATTCGCGGAAATTCGTCGTCGTGGCAAAGCTGTTCATGTGGGGATTTCCCAGGTCGAGCCGCGACGGGGTCATGTTCGCGGCGTCTGTGCGGTCAAAGTAGAGATCCACGTCCTCCGTGCCGCCAGAGGACTGCGATTCCTTGATTGCGTCGCTGATCCTCCACCCGAGGCGGCCGCGTTCGGGCGGCTTGTGGCCAAATATTTTGTCGGTAATGACCATGATGCGGTAAAGGCTGGGAGCAACGACGGGGGGTAAAAGGGAGGGTGCGTCAACCTTATGCAGAAGCTAGAGAAGAATGAACTAGTTTGTCAAGTTGGCGAATCAAGTTGGCGAAGCAAGCCAAGTCCACGAGCTACAAAAATTGGGCTGCCTCCCCATCTCACATGCTATCCCAGCTGGGCTCCCAAGCTCCATTACTCATGCTCAAGCTCGGACAGATTCTGTGCAGAGGCATGAAAACCCACACCGGCGCCGCCAAACGGTGGTGGAAAAATGGCAACGGCGAGTTTTTGAGGGTAAGTTGAGCAGCTACGCTCTTATGGGCTGTATTATGGGCTGGACTAACTAGAAACAAGCGGGTAGACGCCACGGAAATGTAGGATGGTCCAAGAGCCGGATCCTGCGGCACCTGAACGGCACTGTGAGTGCTGCAAACACCAAAAGACACAACAAGCTCAAAGTTTTGATGCCCCATTAGTACATAGATCAATTAACAGTCCAGTTTGAGTGCGGGTGCTGAGGCCGGGGAATCGGCATTGGGGTGCTCGAGGCCTCCCCCAAGCTCCAAGAGCCTGGGAGTCTTGTCCCCCCAAGGCCTCTTCTCTACTCACTCGCCAATATCCACACTTAACCGCCGATTACTCATGAAACGATTCATGTCGTCCGTGTCCAACCTCAGCAAAACTTTTTCAGAGGCGCTCAAATTGGGCTCTGTCCCGGTGAAAGAACAGAATGCCGCGTTGCAGCTCGAGTTCCCTGCTGGTCTGGGATCGCTCAACGACCAGCTGCGCAGCGAGACCTACGTGAGCGGCTCTAACGCCCCCAGCGAGGCTGACGCCGTCGTGCTGGCCAAGGTGCTGCCGTTGGTTGCGAAATTTTCCGAGGACGACGCCAAGTCCAACCGTCACATTGTGCGCTGGGCCGACCAGCTGCAGCACGAGCTCGACGTCGAGCAAAAGGTGACCATCAACCAGGACCTCAAGGCCGAGCGCGAGATCAAGAAGAAGGAGAAGAAGGAGCCCAAGGCCCAGGAGCAGCAGCCCAAGAAGGAGAAGAAGGAGAAGGCTCAGAAGAACGACAAGGCGCCCAAGGCCAAGCCTGCGGCTCCTGAGGCTGCTCCTGCCGCCGAGGGTGCTGCCGCCGCTGGTGCCGCTGGTGCTGAGGCTCCCAAGAAGGAGAAGAAGGCCAAGGCCCCCAAGCCCCCCAAGGCCGCTCCTGTTGCTGCCCCTGTGACCCCTGGCCGCATTGACCTGCGCGTCGGATTCATCAAAAAGGCCATCCCCCACCCCGACGCCGACAGCCTGTACGTGTCGACGATCGACGTTGGCGAGGAGGAGCCGCGCACCATCTGCTCGGGCCTGCGCAATTTCGTGAGCCTCGAGGACATGCAGGAGCGCTACATTGTGGTTGTGGCCAACCTCAAGCCGGTCAAGATGCGCGGCATTGTGTCTGCCGGAATGGTGCTGTGCGCCTCGACCCCAGACCACTCGCACGTCGAGTTCGTCAACCCCCCCGAGGGCTCCAAACCGGGCGACAAGCTGTTCTTTGAGGGCTTTGACGAGGAGCCCGACGCCCAGCTCAACCCCAAGAAGAAGGTGTGGGAGCAGATCCAGCCCGGGTTCACCACCACCGACGCCTACGAGGTCACTTACACCAAGGACGACAAGGTGCACAAGCTGGTCAACAAGGCCGGAAACGTGCTCAAGGCGAGCACCATCAAGCAGGCGTTTGTTAGTTAGCTAGTAATTTAAGGTTTAACTGAGAGGAGGAGGTATAAAGGCCTACTGGCTGAGGATGGTCTTGACGAACTCGGTGTACTTGACGTTGCCGTCCTTGGACACGTTCACGCCCTTGAGCAGCTCGTCCACCTCGGAATCGCTGAGCTTCTCGCCCAACGAGGTCAGAATGTACCGCAGCTCGCCGACGCCAATCTCGCCCGTGCCGTCCTTGTCAAAGACCTGGAACCCGCGGACATAGTCCTCGGGCTGGCCCAGCGCCTTGAAGCCGTCGGGGCGGTTCACAAGCTTGACGAATTGGTCAAAATCAAACGTGTCCTTGGTCTGGCTCTCGAGCTCGCTGATCTCGGCCAGCGTGGGGTTCTGGCCCACGGCACGCAGCATATCGCCAAGCTGAGCACTGGGAATCTGGCCGGTGCCCTTTTTGTCAAACAGGGCAAACGCGTCCTTCAGAGTTTTGTTGTCGGACATTGATGTGGAAGTAAACAACAGTTGACTCAGCCGCTTATATGTGGGCCCCCCCCTGGCTGAGGCTGCAGCTGCGACCTGCATTAGGTTCGCTTTAAAGAAAAATCTAGCTAAATTTTGTACAATACCCTGAAACCCCGCTCCAGTATAAATCGCGAGCCGTCAACTCTCTCATAGCATAAGCATGGAGGATCTATGCACAAACTTTTCAGCCGCGTCTGCGGCCACAAAACAGCAGGCTGCGGCTGATTTAAACGCTTGGTTCCACAAATTCCTGCAGTCAAAGTCCAGCGACGCCCCCAGCTATCAAAAATTAGACTCGCTGTTCAGGATCACCTGCGAGAACTTGACCGATGCAAAGCCCGGTTACACCAATATTCTCAAGGATTTGCTCAGAAATATCTTGTCTGTCAAGCAAAAGTTTTACCCCCTGGAATCCTTTGAACCTTGGGTCAGGTTTTTGGCCGAGTTTCCGGCCACTTCAAAGGCCCTCTACCACGCTCTAGAGCCCTTGGCAAAATACGTGCCAGGACCCTACGAGTACGGCTTGAACAAGTCCATGTATGAGACTGGATTTGGCCTTTTTGCCAGTCTCCAAATCGCTTCGCCCGTGGGCAAGTGCATTAGCGCCTTGTTCAAGTTTAGAGGTGATCCCAAGGACCCTGCTGCTGTTTCGGCGTGGCTCAAGGTTTGGTCGCCCTATGTATACGCGACATTCGGTACAAAGTGCCGTGAAAACACCCTAATTTATGTTCTGGGGCCTCTGTTGCGCCAGACTCCCCAAGTATTCCCCGAATTCTTTGCTCAAGTCGAGTCGGTCGAGGACCAGATCGGCTGCCTCAAGACCGCCAACGATGCCGGCGTCGACGTTGAACCGTTTTTGGGCGGTAAGGGTCTCATTGGGTGCCTGCACAATATCTCGCGGTTCCTTCGATTCGAGGTTTTGGCCCTCCTCATCGACTCACGGCACGTGGCCAAACCCATCCCCCAGCACATCTACCAGACCATTAAGGATAATGCCGACGTGCTGTTTTGCGAGGCCAACCCGAAATTTCGCAATCAGGTCTTTGCTGTGATCCGCAAATTCCTGTTTAGGATCCGATCCTCGAGCTACGCACAGGCTCGCGACTCCAAGGGTGCGCCCAACGAGTTTGTGCAAAACGCCCAGGCCTTTTTGAAGTGGCTGCTCGAGTACATGCAAAACCTGCTCCAGCCGGGCTGCCCCTACCGCAGTTTGGTGACTGGTTTCCAGTACATTGAGCTCATGGCGGTCAATGGCGTTGACTCGCGCCTCGACCCCAAGCACTTTGAGCCCTCGCCGGTGGCTTTCCCGTTCACAATCGATATTTTTAGCGAGGATTTGCTGCGCCTTCTTATCAACAACGTGCCCAACGACTATTATGATATTCGCCAGTCTGCGGCCAAACTAATCCAAATGGCCCCGCACCCCGTGCCCTTCTTGGAGACCAGGCAAGATGTGGACAAGATCGCCAAGGTCAGTCGCTCGCTTATTTCGGGTATTCGCGGCAGACAGGGTGATGGTGGTGCGCGTATCAGCCAGATCGCTTATTTGGCCTATGGCGAGCGTGAGCGGCTCGAGTTTCTGCAGGAACTTATTGGCGAGCTCGAGTCCAAGATTGACTTGACCAAAAAGGATATTCGTGTCGCGTGCCAGGAGCACGGCCTGCACGGTTACTTCCAGGCCCTCTCACTCATTTTTGAGGTGGCGGATTTTGCGAGCCTGCCGGCTGATTTGGTGCCAAGCCTAATGGCCACAATTTTGCAGGTGTGGGACATCACTTGGGAGACCCTCACAAATAGCGCGCCAGAGGGTAACATCCCCATGCCCCTCGATGCCATGATGGACGAGGACGATGGCGTAGCTCTTTCCGGCAAGTACGGCGCTACTGCCCAGGTGCTGTTGAGCTTTAGCTGGCGCGCAGTCAAAGAATCTGCCACTCTGCTAACTGTTTTGGTCGAGCGTTCCCCCGCCATGAGCGAGACTACGATCACCGAGCTTTTGGACATTTTGGTGCGTCACCTCACCTCCATTCGTCACCGTGGTGCCTACTCCTCAATTGCGCCCACTTATGAGGCTCTGTGTGCCCGCTGCTACAAGAGCCAAGGCCCGCTCAAGGAGCTGCCGCTCCAAAAGTTGAAGGTCGAGCTCGACAATGTGATCACCAAGACCCAGCTCATCACGCGCCGTTCGGCTGGTCTGCCTATGCTGATTTCCGGCGCTATTTCGACTCATCCTGATCAAAAGGTTGCCATTGAGGCAGTTATGACGCGATTGTTTGATATTGCCTCCATCCCCGTTCCTAGCCAGGAGGACTCAATTAAGCTTGATTTGCCTCAGGTACATGCTTTCAACTGCATCAGAGGCGCGCTGCGCGAGTCACGGCTCACAAAGGGTACAGATGCCTATGTGGAGCGCGCGCTCGTGTTGGCCATTGAGGCCTTTTCTTCGTCAGTGTGGTCTATCCGCAACTGCGGTGTGATGTTGTTTAGTACCTTGCACATTCGCTTGTTTGGTAGTAGCTCTACTATGGGTGCTGGTGTCTTTTTCTCGCGGTTCAAGACCATCAAGCCACTGCTCTACAACCATCTCGTGGATTATGTCTCGAATCAGTCCTCGGCCGACCTTGAGACGGTGTACCCCATTTTGGCTTTGCTGCTACGCCTGCGCTCTATTGGCGAGAACAGCGGTCTCGAGCCGTTTTGTGAGCCCATCATGCAGTTTTTGTCGAGCAAGATCTGGAAGGTTAGGGAAATGAGCGCGTGGGTCCTGGCGGCCATCATGCACGAGTCGCAGATCGAAGGGATCACACTTGAATTGCTCGATGCGTGCACTATCAGGCACCAAAATACTTTGCATGGCCATTTAATGGCCCTGAACGCCAGCAAAAGCCACCTGAGCAACGAGTTTGTGGCCAAGCTCAGCGCCAAGTTGCCCGAGATTTTGACTAGTAACCCCTGCTTCGAGTCCAAGGTCGAGGCTCTCAAGCTCAAGCAAAAGGCCGGTCTCGAATACAAGGTCGAGTTTGCCGAGGTGGGCGCCCTCAACCCCAGTGTGCGCGTGTACAACAGCCTCGTCGCCGCTGAGATGCCCTCCAAGACCCTGCTTGCCTCTGAGCAGCGCGATGTCGTTGAGCAGATGCTCAAGTATTATTCGCACAACCTCGAGTCAGTTGACGCCGAGGCCTACGGCGCTATTGTGGACCTGCTGCAGCACTCTGTGCCCAACATCCAGGCTCAGGCCCTTGATATTATTGCATCTCTGGGTGTTGTAGAGTATGGTATGACCTATGCCCAAGTCTCTGAGCTTGTCTACACCCCGAGCCGTCCCCTCAGCGTGCAGCAGCGTGCCCTCAAATGCCTTGGCTCGCTGGTCCCAGAGGAAGGAGCCCTCGTTGATAAATGGCAACAAACTGTTGAGGACTGGTGCAATGAGGAGAACCCGCTTGACAGCCGTCTGTGTGCCGTTGCCTCGATCTCGGCATTTTTGGCTACCCACAAGCCCAGCAGCAAACTGCTGTGGATTATTTATATGCTATTGAGCGACGACGACGAGGATCTTCGCGAGGCAACGTCCAAGGTTAGTTCGCGGCTTCTGGGAGGTGCAGACTTTGCTCCGCGCTACTGCGAGCCGCTTATTTTGGCCCAGATCGACCACAGCTACATCCGGGCCAAGTTCTGCCCCAGCCAGACCCCCAAGGCTCCTGAGACTGCAGACGAGACACTGTTTGTGAGCGAGAAGCCCAATTTGTACCGCGATGAGTACCAGCAAGCCCGTCAGGTGCGCCGTGTCCTGGGTCTGCCCGCCCAGCAACTCGTCGGGGGCGCGCCTCTTGCAACAAGCGCCAATGCAGAGCTTCAGCTTGAGCTTGCCAAGGTTTTGTAAATATAGACTTTTAGATACACGTGTAATTAAGTGTTAGCGCAAAATGACCCAGCACATTCCTGGCCCGTCAGGCGCGTGACCCGCAAATGTGTCCCAGCACATGGCGGGCGCCGGCATGCAGCCATAAAACGCGCGCGTTTTCATGTCAACCTCCAAGATGGACGTGTCTGATGTTTTGGAGTATGCCAACGAAAAGGGCTTTGGCCTTGATGGGTTCAATCTCAAGGCAATGTTTCCCAAAAAAACCAATTGGCGCGAGCTCGAGGGCGCCCAGAATACCGTTTCGCCCACGTGGGAGCTGCTCAAGCTGCAGGTCCGCCGCCAAGTTTTGGAGGGGTTGTTCAAGAGCATGGAGGTCTACAGCCGCTTGCCTCACTTGTATATCAAGGGCGCGCTGGGCAGCCTGTTTTGTTCGAGGGGCGTGGCGAGCCCCATGCGGTACCGTGAGCGCAAGTGCTCCAAGGAGGAGTTACTGGCACTCGCCGAGGGCCCCAAGGTTGTGGCGATCGCGCTTGAGCTCGACCATGTCAAGGAGCCCAGCTACCCTGTGCAGCCCAAGCAGCAGGTGCTGGCCACCGGCGAGGTGTTGACGCCGTCCAAGGCCGATTTGCGCGAGTTTGAGCAGACGCTGGAGGCCATGAACGAGGCGTACTACGCGGCGCAGCACCGCGCCGGCGAAAAGTTGGCTGAGCGGGCCGCCCGCGTCTGCGAGTGGGCCTCGCTGGCGCCGTGCGTCGAGACCCTGCTGATTTTTGAGCGGACCGGCCATTTGAGCCGTATCAGGGGTCAAATCGTGGGCATGGTCGACGGCAACATCGCCTCGCTGCCCCTGAGCCAGCAGCGCCCCGTGCAGTGCTCGTTCCCCGGCAACACCCCTGGCGCCGAGCCCGGCACTCTGCAGGTGATTTTTATGGACGAGCAGGACTGCCTCAGCACGCCCGACCTGTTTGTGTCGTTTGACGGGCGCACCAACGGGTACCCGCTGCGGTGCCTCAAGGACGCCCAGGTGTTTGTGCCTGAGCGCCGACAGCTTCTGTGCGAGCGCAGGATCGAGCTGCTGGATTTTGTGCAGGCTTTGAAGGCAGGAGTCCCCCCTTCGGCCTCCCCTTCTGCCTAGTTCTTCTGCCTTAGCTAGTTAGCTCTCTTCGAGTTTCAGTGCCTCATGCGTGTTCATGCACTATGACGTCATTTATATGCACCTTAATTGGATCTCCGGTGAAACAGCCTTCCACTAGCCAAGTATAGCTTCCTCCGTGCTCTAGCACGTGAACAACTCGAAAAAACCGTGACGGTACACCCGCATCACCCCCCGCCCCCCGATATTCTCGGCCTGATTAATCGCACATCGACAATGCCTGAATTCACGCCAAACGACCCCCCTGTGACTCTCGGAGACTTGCTAGTCCTTAACCGTGGCTGGTCAGCTCAAGGTGCGCGCCATTTTGTTATCGGTTGCGGCCTCATGTTCCTGTATCCCGCCTTTTTGCTTTGCGCTGCACTGGCCTCGGGCAAGAGCCTAGGAAACGCATCTGATGCACTTCAACGAGTGTTGATATTTTGTGGAGTTTTTTATTGGAAGTATGCCCGTGACAAGGAGCACCCCCTGGGCCCTGCCCTCAAGCATGGCTATGTGAACCCGGCCATTCCGCCTGAAGAGGCCGATTTTACTTGCCGCTTTAATCGGTTTGGGGCTGTTGTGGCCGCTTTGGCTTATTTCGAAGTAACAGGCCTTAGCAATTGGGCCGCCAGCGCGTACTTTGGCTCCCCTCTCCAAGATGAGCATAAGCGCTTTGCTTTGTGGGCCACACTGGCGTGTGTGCTTGGATTTATCTACTTTAGACGCACCTTAGCTCAGATCCGCGCCGACTGGGCCCAATATGTTGCTTTTAGAGATGGTAGTGTAGCTGCTTGAGGTTAGATTGAGGTCCTCTTCATAGTTTTTGTAGTATCTAAGCTGTAATTTTGCGAAAATGGCCCAACGCTCTCAGCCCAGAATGCCAATTTGCCGCCCGATCTCCCCCGCATAAATTCAATGGAGCCAATGACGCCCGGCTGCATCTGGTTGGCTCGTGCTTCACTACATCGTTAGACAGCTCTTCGCTAATTGGTAGCCTCACTACTTATAGCTTCACTACTCTCCTCTTCTGCTTCTGCCTAGTTCTTCTGTCTAGTTTAGTTAGTTCTCTTCTTGGCTCGTATCTTCACTACATCGTTGGATAGCTCTTCGCTGCTTGGGGCTGCCTCACTACTTGGATAGCACTACTCTACTCTACGCCTATGCCTAGTTTAGCTTAGCCAGTTCGTTGGCTCTCTACTTGTTGGCTCGTTAGTCTTCACTACATCAGCTCGTTAGATACTACTTGGTAGCTGCCTCACTGCTCGTTGGCTTAAGCCTTGGCCTGAGCTTAGGCCTTGGCCTTGGCCTGGGCCAGAGCGGCGGCGGCGCGGTCGCTCAGGGCAGCGGCGCGGTCGTCAAGCTGCGCCCGCAGCGAGAACTTTTTGTGCGGCACAGTATAAATATCGCCGCTGATGTGCTCCTTTTGCAGCAGCTCCACAACGCGTTCCTTGGAGATGTTGAGCGCCTCGGCCACCGCGGAAACGCGCAGCTGCGAGTGGGCCTTGGCATACGAGTCCACAATCAGCGCAATGCCCGAGTTTTTGAAGCTGGTGACCAGGTTGTGGGTGAGCAGGTCGCCCTTGAGCAGCGGCTCCGCGGCCTCGAGCTTGGCGCCAAGCACCTCGGGGCTGCTATATTGCACACACAAGGCAACCACAAACTCGAGCACGGGGTCGGTGTACTCGTACAACTCCTGGTTGATGACCCTGACCAGCTCCTTGACCTTGCGCGACTGGGCAGAGTACCGGCCAGCAGTAACCACAGTGGCGATGGCAAGGTACCGCAAAACCCAGGGGCAGGCCGATTGGATGGTGGTGATGCACTGGTTTTGCAGCAACAGCTCGCAAAGCTTGTCGCAGCCGTTCTTTTGCAGAAGCAGGCTGTAGCAGGCCCAGTGCACGTACCAAGCACGCTTGTACAGCTGGTCCAGCATACTCTGGGTTGAGGAACCCTCGTCGGCGCACGCGTCCACCTCAGACTCGAGCTGGGGCAGCAGGGCACTGGCCTTTTCATTGTCGCCCTGCAGAGCGTGGCACGCAAACAACAGCCAGGTATTGCTGCTTCCCGCCTGGAGCGCCTTGGAATACTCGCCCTGCAGGAACAGAGACTCGGCGTCGGTGGCCTCAGCGGCCTTCAATTCCATTTGTTTGGCCTTGGCACTGTCACCTCCTGCGCTCGCGTACTTGCCCGAGAGCAAGGTCTTGCTGAGCAACTCGAGCCGGAGCTCCTTATTTTGCTCAAGACTAAAGTCCAGAACCGCAAGAGCCATCTGGGGGTCCAGGAACTCGGCCACTTTTTGAGTGAGACTCATGATGATTAGTCCAGCGAGAGTTCACTGATTAGTTGTAGTTGCCCGGGCGTTGGCGATGTTTTGGTTTATAGGAATATTTTATTGCTTTTTGGAGAAAAACGATGTGAGCGAAGCCTGCTTCTTGGGCCCTGCTTTGGGGGGGATTTTCGCCAGCTTGATGGGACCCTTTTTGGGAGCTGCCGCGGCCTTGGGAGCCGCCGTGGGGGCCGAAGTGTCAGCCTTGGGAGCAGTCGCGCCGCCGCCAACATTGGCAGCAGGATCCAGCTGCTGCTTCTTTTGAGGTGGCTCAGATGTACTGGCAGCTGAGGACGTAGATGTAGACGCCGATGTAGATTCTTTTTTAGGCTCGCTTGATGCACTGGGGGCACTGCCACCTGTGGCCGCAACCCCGGTCAATACCGGCCCATTACCTTGCACCAGCGGGTTGACAAGGCGGCCTGTTTTCACTAATTGCTCGCTCGACAGCCCAGCTGCCAGCAGCTGCTTCTCGCGGTCGAGCTCGGCCAACACTACCGGGTCAGTCGCGTTAGACACAGAAAGGGCGTAAATTTGGGCCGCAGACTCGTTTGGCGCGTCAACAATACGAAAAACGCGTTTGCCGCTCGTGATTTCCGTCACCAAAAACGCGGCTGATACTTTGTCTTGATTGGCCTCGTAGAACTTTTGCAGCTGGTGGCGGGCTTCTTGGACAGTGATACCGGTATTGAGTGCAAGAATCGGGGCGTTTAGCGCCCGTTTCTCGCCAAGTATCCTTTCCTTTATGATTTCCATTTCTTGATTAACAATCTCGTGGGTTTCACTGCCCTGGCCAGCTTGCAGGTCCGCACCAAAAGAGAGAAAAAAAAAAACACGTGAGAGCGAATACGTACAGGGCGTGGGCCCAGATCGGATCCTAAATCGGAAATAATTATATTAGCCGTGCATAGTAATCGTCGCATAGGCGAGCCCACGACGTGCATTGGCACGTTTCAGGTGGACAACAGAGCGTAACAGGGTAACATCGTTGACCCCTATCTTGACCGTTAGTATGGGTTCTTGAGCCTTGTCAGGAACAACTGTCTAAAGCAGATCGCTCTGGAGGCATTTTTTGGACATGCCTCCAAAGGCCTAGACCGCAATATTCTCAGAGGCCGCTGATCTGGTGCCACTAGTTGCGTGCATTGTGATATCGGGCGCCGCAAGAGGCATTTGATGGAGATGCTGCTGGGGGCGTCGTTTTTTTTGGGCAGGGTGCCGATAGATGCGTTCGGAGTGGTGCCGTTCCGGCCGCTAGGAATGCAAAAATTCAAACCTCTGGATGTAATCTAATACATTCCGCATTCCTGTGTAGCAGCTAAATTTAGTTTCTTTTTTCAATTTAGTAGAGAATTACGCTATATGCAGGGCTATGCATTCTTATTTTAGTCACCTCAGCGAGACAAGGCGTAATCGTGCATAAGAGGTCCTCGAACGGGCATCTGCAAACGCCCTGTAAGTAACGGCCCACCGCCCAGTTACATTCCACAATGTCCCTCGAACATTGTCAAAGAGTACACGCTGATTCTCACTCAAAGCATGCGCTTGAGCCTTGAATGTCTCAGATCAGGTATGCATATGCACATGTAGGTGCAATGCGGGGAGGCGAGCCTAACGACTTGCATGGGTAGCCACGGCGTCTCTAGTTTCCTAAAGCAGAAAGCGTAACATTTGTAACAGTTAGAGGCCTGGCAATCAACAGCCAGTTGACTGACATGGTTTCGGCTTCGATAAGGAATTAAACTCGCCAAGAAAAGATCTCAGGGGTAGGATCTGTCCTTGTGCAAGGTGCATACACCTGCAGTATCACTTGCAGGACGAAACCAGGGCAGAGGGTTATTTCAAGGATGTGGTAAGGCTATAAATGGCGCATGCAGCTGTCTTTCTTCCCTGATGCAGCTTCTCTCTTTTGCCCTCGCCGCGTTTGCCCTTGCCGACTTCAAGGCCGATGTGAGCAGCCTTAGTTCAATGGCCAGTCTCTTCTCATACCAGATTTCGTCGTACGCCCAGGTCCCTATTGACCCTGCCAGCGTCGATACCCGTGTCAAGGCCTACCAGTTTGGCTCGTCCATGGAGGCCGTCAATTCGGAGATCCTTACTGTTGACAGCAATGACGTCGCTGCGACTGATGTCTCCCGCCTTGCTGATGTCCTTTCTTACGCCTCTGAGGTTATCACCTGGGGTGACTACTGGGCGCAGCAGATCTGCGGCTACAACTCGTTCCGCCCCGAGATGATGTGGATGGAATACTTGGACAATATTGGATGCTACACCGGCTTTGCGCAGGCCGTCAACGACCAGCTTACTGCGCTCAACTCGCGCGACTTCTTCTGCGAATACACAACTGCCTACAGCTCCAACTACGCTGCTGTGGTCCAGCGCCTGGAGACGCTGCTCGCGACTGGTACTACCCCCTGCGCCGACGGAACCACCGTTAAACACACTACTGTCGCGTCGACAGTGACCTTTGTGACTACCTTTGACACTACATGCCCTACTACCATCACCTCGCCTGCTAGCTCCAGCACCAGCTCCAGCGCTAGCTCCAGCTCCACCCCCAACACCAGCTCCAGCGCTAGCTCCAGCTCCACCCCCAGCTCTAGCTCCAGCGCCAGCAGCAGCTCTAGCGCCAGCAGCAGCTCTAGCGCCAGCAGCAGCTCTAGCGCCAGCAGCAGCTCTAGCGCCAGCAGCAGCTCTAGCGCCAGCAGCAGCTCTAGCGCCAGCAGCAGCTCTAGCTCTAGCTCTAGCTCCTCCAGCTCCAGCTCTAGCTCTAGCTCTAGCTCCTCCAGCCCCTCCAGCTCTAGCGCCAGCTCTAGCTCCACCCCCAGCTCCAGCAGCTCTAGCCCTAGCCCTAGCAGCAGCGCCACCAGCGGCCCCGTCAGCCACCGCTGCCTCGTCCGCCCTACCGGCGATGAGCCCGCTGTGACCTCGTTCGAGTTCTACTAATGTCCCCTAAATTTTGGTAATTTTTCTATAGATTTGCAACCTAAAACTGTTTTCAATCAGCTGGATTTTATATTGGGGCGTCTGGGCGCAATTAAGATCGACGATCGGCGGTCCAGCGCCGCATTGCCGCCTGCACGGGCATGCATGAGCATGCATTCCATGACAATTATGATTAGCATGCACGGGCATGCATGTCAGAAAATAATTCTGGTTTTGGCCTTCGCGGTCCTAACAAAGGCTTGGTTCTGTTAGTTAATTTTTGTATATTCCCTTGAGCACAATTTTATTCGCCATACTCTCTGCGGTCATGATGAACTCCTGTTTCTATGGGCCATGGGCCAGACAAAATTCATAAAAAATGCCTAGCCGGTACTATTGTTCAAGAGCACTCTTGGTCTGAGCTTAAAGCTCGATTCTGGGCGCTACGCTTGCCTCCGGAGGTCGGACCGGCTGTGGACCCCCAGGCTGGAGGGGGCCTTAATCAGAGACTACCCACAATCTATTATCGCACATGACACTGGGATCGAGTTTGACCTTGGACGAGAATTTTGTATTGGGGAGCTCCTACTACCGCCGATCACGGGTCGTAGTTCATTCCAAACCCAATGGGCATATCGACGCTCGCGAAGCAGCCATCCAGCACCTTGAAATGTGCACCACCCAGAGGCAGGCATGGGCGCTCAACAAGAGCTACTATCAGGCTGAGTTGTGGCTAGCAGAGCTATTACTGGCTCAATCATGCGACAATTTTGCTACACGGGTCACTGGTTTACACCGGGCTATTCGTCTTTATCTGAACTTCTTTTGGACAATAATGCTAGGCGGCGTGGAGCTGCCGCTATCATTGCGCAGATATTTGGCTGTTGTGCTTCCCGGTGGCTTTGAAAACAAGTTCAATGCATCGATCTTGAGGCCAAACAAGCAAAATTCAGCTACCATCAGCCGAATCGTTGGCACTCTCAAACAAGAATACAAGCCAAGCGCGCGGCTGGCTGATCTTCCTGTGGAGAGCTATCTCGCCCATAACACAGACCTTTACAACATTCTCAGGGCTGCAGTTGGGGCATTATTGGGGATAGAAAGAGCCGTGCAGGAATTGGCCGGGCTGCAAATGTTTGTCGCTAATAGCAAGATCAAGTTGTTCCAGGAGATGAAAAAGCCCGTAGCTTGCAGGCCGCATGTGGCCCTGCTGTCAGAACATGAAAAAAGTAAATAAATAACTAGTTCTTAAAGAAGCATCTGTTGTTTGCGAGCGACGGCTTGTTGCGCAGACTGCTGGTGCAGATCCTCGGCATCCTGCTCGAGCCCGATCCACTGCGGTTTTTCCTCCAAAGAGTCTGTCCACTGCGGGAGCTGGTCAAGCAGTTCAGGGGTGCGGGTATCGGGGCAGCCCATGCTCTGGAGGTAGCCAAGTTCGTAGATTTCGGGGCTGAAAGCGTGCTCGATCATGGCCGAAATGGCGGCCATATCGTGCTTGTCGTCGACCTTGGCCCCGTACACAGTGGTCAGGAGCAGCGCGCGCAGCCGGGACCAATTAATTGCCTCGGGGCTCACGTTGGCGCGCGCCTTGAACTGGGCCAGCTGGTCGCGCACGAGCTGCGCGGCAAAGTCCAGGTCAAAGTCGTTGAAGTCGTAGCTGCCGTTCCAGCCGCCGTGCAGGCGCTGCCGCTCTTGGAGCAGGGCGTGCAGCCAGGCCAGGCACAGCATGATCCGCGCGCGCTCGGCGGGCGGCTCGACGGTGTGGACCTTGAGCATGTTTGATTTGAGGCCCGACTTGACACCGCGAGGGCGCTCCACCGCAATGACGCGGCACATGCTCAAGATGTGCGCCGGCACGCTGCTGGCAAATTGCATCGTGAAAAGCGCTCTAAAATCGGGGTGGGCAGGCTGTTTGAGCACGCGGCCAAGAGCATCCATCCATGTGGGAGCCATCTCGAGATTTTGCACCAGCACCCAGTGGCCCTGCTTGGCGGCAGCTTGCAGCAGTTTGAGAGCCATGGCCTCACCCTCGCTCGAGCCAAGCGCCACGATTTTGAGGTCAGGGGCCATATTTTGCAGCCGCAGAGTGGGGTCGAGGTCCTGCACGGCAAACAGGCACACGGGCGACTTGGCCACAATGGCCTGCCAGTCGTCATTGGTGGTGAGCGTGGCGCCGCTGTCGCTGTCGCTGAGGGCACCCAAGGCACCACTAAAGGCCGCGCGGTCGTCCTCGAGCAAGCTCACACTCAGCTCAGAGTAGACGTGGTGGACGAATTTGTGCTTGAACGCGTCGACCCCGTCAAAGTCCAACAGGGCCTCGTCAAAGAGTCGCAAAAAAGTGTCCAAGGTCACCAAATAGTTGGAGTCGAGCTGCTCGAGGCGCTCGCACACGCCGTACACGGCGCCGCACAGCTCGGCGATCGGCACAAACTCGCTGATGGTGGCCTCGACCTCGGCCATGGCCTGGGCGGCGGCCTCGGCCTTTGCAGCGGTTTCTGCGGCCTTTTGTTTGAGCGTATCGAGGCTCTTGATCACCTCGAGCGAGTCGAGAATGTTGCCCTGGGCCTCGTTGAGGATCGCCAGCAGGCCCACCTCGAGCCGGTGCAGCTCGACCTCGTACTCGCCCTGGAGGTGGCCCAGCTGGCGGCGCTCGGCCTCGAGCTCGGGTTTGGTGGCCACCAAGACGCGGTCGAGCGTCAGGTGCTCGAGCGAGTTGCGCGTGATGGTGAAATTGACCACGGTGCACCGCGCGGCCACGTGCGGCAGCAACCGAACGTGCGGGTCCTCGCTCACCAAATAAATCTTGAAATCGCGGTTCACATCAATGTCGTGGCCAAAGATATTCAGGGTCGAGCGCCCGCCGTGGCGCACATACTCTTGATTGAGCAGCGGCATCAAAGCGGCGTCAAAGTGCTCTGCGTTGCGCACAACCAGCGCCGACCCAAACCGCATGGCACTTTCCACGTGCTTGCTGTACATGTTGTCCAGGAACGAGGTGGTCGCAGCACCCTTGAGCAGCTGCAGCACCTTGCCAGAGGGGTCAATGATGAACGGCGTGCGAATGTGTTGGGCCAGCATGGCGCTGTTGTCGAGGCTCAGGGCGTCACTGTAGAGGCTCCATTCGAGCCGCTGGGCAGCGCCCACCAAGTTGAGGTCGCCAAATGGGATGCCCAACGTCTGTCGGAGGGTGCCCAGCAGCGCGCTGCGTTGGGCCTGGTCAAGGCGCCCGGCATAGACCAAGTATGCCGCAGCAAGCACGCACGAGCCCGCAAGCGTTTGCTGGCGCTTGTCAAACTCGGCGATCGACGCAATCCAGCGCTGTTTTTCGCTCTCGAGGCCGGCAACCAGGTCGACGCTCGTGGCCAGCCGCTGCTGAACAAGGCTGATCTCGCTCTTGATGGCCTGGGTTTCGGCAATCAGCTCCGAGTACTGCACCTTGTAGTCCTCAATCCCTTGCTCGAGCTCGCCCAGCATCTCGTTGATGGCGAATTCCTGGGCCTGCTTTTCGGCCGCCACCTGCTCGAGCTCCTGGACCTGAAGCTCCAGCGGCTCGATTTCTTTGACGGTGGTGGCATACACAACCTGGGCGGCCACCCACTGCTGCAGGGGGCCGCACGCCTTGGAGGCGCGGTCGACCTGCTCGTAGCTGAGCCGCGACAAGAACCCGGCGCGCAGGTGCTGCAGCGTGGCACCGTCCATCTCGCGGCCGTCAAACCTGACAATGGAGGGAATAAATTCGTCACCCCGGACCGCCTGCAGCACCTCGCGCCATGTCGAGTGCTTTAGGCCGAGCAAAAAGCACACTGCTTCAAGAGTCTGTTTGACGGCATCGGGCGGGTTGGTGAACGCCCTCAGCTCGTTGAGGTGCTGCTTCTTGATGTTTGAGACGCCTCGCTTGGCCTCCAGAACCGCCGGCTCGGCCAGCGCCAGGTTCTCGTAGACGCGGGCCTTGTGCTGCTCGATCTCGCGCGTTTGCACCTCGAGCGCCGCCCTGATGTTGATTCCGGCCTCGCGGCGGCGCTCGGCCTCGCTCTGCTCGTTCAGAATGTGCTGCAGCATCTTGCGGCTCTCGGCGTCCTTGGCGCTTAGCTGGGCTCCCTTGACGTCGAGGTCGCGCCGCAGCTGCTTGACTTCGAGCATGGTTCCCTTGAGCTTGTCGACGCCGACGTTAAAGTGGCGCTGCTGCGACTCGAGCTCGGCGCGACGCTCGCGGTAAAGCGCGCGGTACTGCTCCAAAAACGCCAAAAACTCGCCCGGCGTGGCCGCGTAGTGCTGCTGGACCATCACGTGGACGCGGCAGCAGACCCCAGCGAGCTCGGCCCCGACTTGGTCTCGCGCCACCTGCTCGAGCGCTTGCTCAGACCAGTCGCCCATCCAGTTGAGGACGCACCTATTAAAGAGGGCGGGCGACGAGCTCATTTGGATCTTGTCTGAATCGCTCGACATGGTGAAGACCACGTGCATATTGCGCGCGATCTGCTGGCTAAACCACCGCAGCAAATCGTCGTCGTCGGCCAAATTCAGGCCCGCAGCCGCAGACGCGCGGCGGCACTCGTCCAGCAGCTCGTCGTGGCCAAACAGCCCGGGGATCTCCGAGTTGGCCAGCAGCGTGTTCATTTTTTCAATAAAGGCAGAGCCAAGCAGGTTGGACTCGTCGAGCAACAGACAAGTCTTGCGGCCCTCGCAGCCGGCCTGCTTGAGCACCGTGCGCAGGTCGCTGAGAAACGAGTCTTCGGTGTAGTTGCGGCTTGTTTGCAGCTGGAAAGTCGAGATTCCGTTCATCCAGCACACGAATTTCGTCATGGTGGTCTTGCCGCTGGCGCTCACGCCGACCAAAATGAGGTGGCCCTGGGGCTGGCGCAGCACGCGGTTGATGCGCAGAATGTGCTCAATCATATCGTCGTACAGAGTGAGGGGCTTCTCCGCAACTTCTTCGTTGAACACGCGCATCCGGGCCCGCAGAAACTCGGCCAGCGGCTCGCGCTCCACCGAGAAGTACTCCTTGGTCAACCAGTCCGAGAAAAGGAGGGGCTGGCTGAGGGCGGCGGGCGAGCTGTGCGGGGGTGCGCACTCGACCATTTGCTGCCACGTCCAGTCGCGCTCGTCCGCGGTCACCAGGCGGTCCCCAAAGAGGCGCCAGCCCTCGTGCAGCCACGCGCGCACAAGCCCGTCCCACTCGAGATCGTGGCGGTCCTTGATGGCAATGTAGATACCGCGGGCCCAGCGCGTTAGCTCGCGCGGGCTGTAGACATAGTGTTCGCGTTTGAGGCTGAGGTGCGCCGCGCACCGCTCGTACACGGCGATCATGGCCGCGCTGAGCTCCTGCTCCGAGCCGCGCAGGTCGGGCACCGCCTTGAGGGTTGCGGCGCAAATGGTGCGGTAAATGTGGCCCAGCGCCTCGCCGCGCGGGTGGTCCACGTACACGAGCGCGCAGTGCCTCAGCAGCCTCTCGTCAAGGGGCAGGCGGCCCACATCGGAGGGGGGGTTGCAGGCGCCCACGATCTGGACGCGGTTGAGGGTGACCCATTTGGTGCCCTTGTAGAACCCGCGCCGCTCAATCAGCTGCCGCACTAGGCACAGCGCCCGCTGGTGGCCGTACTTGTCCTGGGCAGGCAGGTTGATCTCGTCGCAAAACAGCACCACCCACTGGCCGAGGTGGGCCGGCTCGAGCACGGTGGCGCCATTGTGCTGCTTGTAGACGCACTTTTCTTCGAGCGCAGAGAGTATAGCATCCGGCTGCGTGGTCTTGCTGAAGTTGAGGCACACGAGCGCCTGCTGCGAGCTGCGCAGCGAGCTCAGGAGGATCATGGTTTTACCGGCACCCGGCGGGCCGCACAGCAGCACCGGGGCGCGCGCGCTGAGCAGTTCGCCCATCAGGGCCTCGAGGCGGGCGGTGTCGCGCGTGGGAATGATCAGCGCGCTGTCGGTGACGTCGTGCGGCTCGAGGTCGACGGGGGTGTCGTGCCACGGCGCCGAGCCCGCTTGGGTGATCTCGAGCGACATATCGGCGTTTAGGTGTTTGCTCAAAGTGCTGAATGCGCTCGGGGAGTCGCCGGCAAACGCCCAGACGGCCGCCTGGCGCACCTTGGCCGGGTCCACGAGCTCGGCCTCCACTTGGGCCTCGAGCAGGGCGAAAAAGGTCGCGAGCGCGCGGTGGTGCGACCACGGCATGATGTGGTCGAGCTGGGAGGCGCGCGCGCACAACGCGGGCAGGTCGAGCGCCGCAACAATCGCCAGCGCGGGCTCGACCTTGGCGAGCCTATCGTCCTCAAAGCGCTCGGCAAACACGCGCGTCTCGTAGGCGGCCACGGCGGCCGGCTCAAGGCCGTCAAACCACACCATGCCGCAGCGGCTCACGGTGGCCGGCGTGGCAGCGCTGAGGGAGCTCACCTCAAACAGCAGGCGCACGTTGGCGGGCAGCGGCAGCCGCTCGCCGCTCGGCAGGGTCAGGAGCCGGTTATCGTCCAGCACCGAGTTGAGGTTCTCGGCCCAGTCGGGGTCGATCTCGCCATCAAACACGATCCAGCAGGGCCTGGTGAGGCTGCGGGCGCTGATGCGGCGCAAGCACGAGGTGAACAGGCCGTCGGTCCACTCGCGCGTGGTCACGTCGAGCTTGCCGTAAAGCTGCTCCTTGGAGCACGTTTTGGGGTCGATCCGGAAAATCTCGGCCTCGCGCGCCTTGGCCAGCGTCTGCCAGCAGCTGGTCTTGCCCGCAGTGCCCCCCACGAGCATGACGCCGTGGTGCAGCTCGAGGAAGCGGTCGAGCTGGTGCAGCTTGGTGAGCCAGGGCGAGGGGGAGCCCCCCGCCAGAGGACCCGCCGCAGCGACGAGCGCAGGCTGCGTGGCCTCGACCTCGCACGGCACGAGCTGCTCAAACACCGCGAGGTCGGCCCGCAGCAGCTTGGGCACGATGGTGTGCTCGTGGGCCAGGTGCACGATCCGCAGCTCGTCCTCGTAGGTTTGGGCGTCCATGGCCCGCCTGAGGGTGCCGCACGTGCGCAGCACGCTCTTGAGGGCCCGGAGCCCCCAGTCGTAGTGGCGCTGCTGCGAGCACTGCGCTGCGAGCTCGTCAAACAGCTCGACCACGCGCGCGGCAAGCGCGGCCGCGTGCCGGAACCCCTGCCCGTAGAGCATGACCTCCAGGATCTTGGCCTTGTCGGGGGAGGTCATGGCGAAACTGCGGAACAAATTCTTCATATTGTCGGGCAGCTGGTTGCGGCCAATGTACGCCGGGTTCATGGTCACAAAAAGCGCGGTGGACGGGGCCAGCGGCACCTGGCGGCCCAGCCACAGGTCGCGGCGGCCCTGCTTGAGGCTGTGCTCGATCTCAGCGACATGGGTCGAGACCGAACTCAGGGTGGTGCTCTCGAGGCGGTTAAACTCGTCAAAGCACGCCCAGGCGCCCGTCTGGCAGATGCCGGCCAGCAGGCGCGTGATTGCGCCGAAATCAAACGACTCGTCGCAGCAAAACACAACGACAAACATGCCCAGCGCCTGGCCCAGCGCCTTGACGCCCTCGGTCTTGCCTGTGCCTGCGGGCCCAAACGGGGACCCGCCAAGCTTGTGGGCCAGCGCCTGGGTCATGGTGAGGAACAGCGAGTCGATCAGCGGGGTCTGCACCAGCTGTTGAGGCGCGCCCTGGTACTCCCATCCGTACGGGCTCTCGAACGCATCGCGGCGCACAGTGAGGGTGGACCCCTCGAGGTGGTACTCGAGCGTGCTTGGCGAGCCGTGTGGCGAGCTTGTTTGGTGCACGAGCTCGGTGATAACGCCCTCGAGACGCGCCCGCACAAGAGGCGAGAGCTCGTCCAAAGCTTTGCTCGCGAGCGAGCTCAGCGCAGAGCTCAGGCTGCTTGTCTGACCCCGGGTGCGGCTGATGCGCAGGGCCAGCAGCGAGACCTGCAGCGGCTGGTCCTCGAGCCAGGCAAACAAATTAGCAAAATCAAGCGACTCGACGGCCTTGGCTGTGAGCTCTTTGAGGGAAGCCACGATTCCGGCCTCGACCTGGCGCAAAACCTCGGCAACTGTACCCTTGGTGGCGATGGGGGCCAGCGGCAGCACCTCGCCCTCCGCCGAGCACACGCCGACGATGGAGTCGGAGCTCATCTCCAACGCGGCGACGCCGGCAAACATTTTCGGCAGGTGGCGGCCGACGCGCTCCGAAAAGTCGCCGACCATCTCGAGCAAATCGTCGTCGCCCACAAAGTAGAACCGGCCAAACTCCTGGCGCTGGCGCTCAAAGTAGTCGCCCAGCGCGCGCTGCAGCTTGCCGAGGAGGTCGCCAATGCGCGCAATGGTCGCATCAATCTCGGGGATCGCGCACACCTCGACCACGCCGGGGGCCTTGGCCACGAGCTTGTAGATGACCTGGAGCTCGCCGTTCACGCTGTTGAACTTGGCGGTCTCGGCCGGCAGCACGTGGCGCACGTCCGGAGCACCAAATACGCCCACAAGATAGACCCACTGCTGCTGCACCTGCACCCAACCGTCAAAGAGCGCGTGCATGCGCTGGACCTTGGCGGCCCACTCCTGCGCCTGCTGGGCAAACGGTTTGTAGTACGCCGAGCTCTGCATGGCCCCGAGGGTGTTGCTGTGCTCCTCGAGCTTGGCAAACAGCTCGTCCCAGTTCTTGATGAGGCGCGTTTTGTTGAAGGCCACGAGCGCCACAGGGAACGTTGTCCAGAAGGAGCCGAGCTCGCTGAGCGCCTGCTCGATCGTGTGCTCGCCCTCGGCGGTCTGCACTGTGCGCTCAATAGCTGTTTTGTTGGCGAGCAGGTCGAGCGCCCACACGTCGCCGAGGGTGCGGGGCGCGCGGGGGGCGCTCAGAGCCTGCCAGTGGCGGTCCTTCAAGGCAGGCGACGCCAGGCTCGAAAGCAACGGCAAGGCCTTGACGCGGTCGCGCACAACGCCCTGGACGTGCTGGAAAGCGGCGTACTGGCGGATGCGGCTCGGCATGTTTTGGGTCTGCTCCAGCAGCTCCGAGAGCGCCTGGCGCACTTGTTTGGGCACCACCTCGGACCATTTGCGCGCCTCGAGGACCCGCAGCGACTCCCACGCGGTGGCCACGGCGTTCCAGGCCGACATAAAGTCCTTGATCTCCTCGCTCACGTCGAGGGGCACGCCGACGTCGATGCCGAGCCCCAGCAACTCGCAGATCGCTCTCAAAGTCGCTGCCGCGCGCACGTGGCCCTGAATAGCCGCGTCGAACCGGCGAATGGCAAAGATGGCGTCCTCGGGCTTGATGCTGCCCGAAACCGGTTTATTGAGCTGCCACTGCTCGACCAGCGCGCCGATTTTGGTTTGTAGGCGCGCGACGTTTGTGCGGGTCTCGTCGCCGAGGCGCCCCCGCAGCTGCTCGAGCTCCTGGCGGCGCTGGGCGTGCACAACCATCAGGGCCTCGAGCTCGCTCTTGAGCTGGTCGACAAACGTCCACTTTTTGGGGAACTGGAACCGCTGGGCCACAAGCAGCAGCTGGCACTCGCTGAGCTGCGTGAGGGTGGCGCGCGTGGCTTGCTCGTCGAGGCCCAGCACCGTCTGCAGAAAAGTCGCCAGCAGCTCGGAGCTGCCGGTGTGGAACGCGATATCCTCGTGCGCGGCGCGCCGTGCCCTCACATCGCCCAGAAACCGCGCAGACTCGGCGCCCACCACCTCGGCAAACTTGTCAACGACGAGCTGCTGCCACTGGTCGTACTTGCCGCTCACGTGGGCGTGGATCGAGTGGGAGAGCACGCGCACCCGGCCAAAGTTTTGGGCGGTGTCCATTTTCGAGCGCGAGTGCACGAGCTCCTGCAGCAGCTGCTGCCACGCCTCGAGCGACTCGAGCTGCGCCCACACTGTTTCGGGCTTGAGGTCCCACAGGCCCTGGAACTGCAGCCACGTTGCGACATAGCCCGAGGCCTCCCTGAGCGTGTTCTGCACTCGTTGCACCGCCGCGGCCGCAGCAGACCACACGCGCGCGTCAACAGGCAGCATATCGATCTGGGCAATGACGCTGGCCACCTCGCCAAACAGGGCCCGCCGCGTGTCGCTGAGGGGGGGGCTGGCCACAATCTCCTGGCCAGACAGCGTCAGGTTGTGGGTGAAGGGCGTATAATTGGCAGAATCGAGCATCTCGAGCTCCTGCACGGCGCGCTCGGCCAGTTTGGAGGCCACCTCGGCCGGCTCGACCTCGATCCCCACGGCCCCGATGCGCGCCAGAATACCCTCAAACTCGGCCCGCGCGTACGCGCAGCGGTCGATCTCGAGCAGCAGCTGGCGGACCTCGGCCACAGCCCGCAGGGTCTGCTCTGTGCGGCTCTCGAGAGCGGTCACGGCCGAGTCGAACGACGCAACAAATTGCGGGTCGTACTGCAGCGATTTCCAGGTGACGGCGGTCCCGCTGCCCAGCACCTTGATCACGGCGTTCAGTTCGCGCGCCACGAGCTGCTTGGCGCGCTTTTGGGTGTCGAGCTGCTCAGCGCACGCGTACACGACCTTGAGGCCCTCGATCAGCCGCACCGCCAGTGGGTAGCTCGCGCGCGAGGCCTGGGCGGCAGCAGTAAACGTGTGCGGCACGTGCACGCCCATCGCCTGCAGGGCCGCGAGCTCCTTGAACAGCTGGCCGGTCTCGGCGTCAAAGTGCACAACAACGCGGTCCTGCTTGAGGCCAAGCACAAACTCGGGCGCCTCTACGCTGAGGGACTTGACCCACGCGTCAATAACCGGCTCAGTCTCGATTTTTGCCCTAAACTCGGCGCACTCTGCGACCAGCTGCTGGACCTCGGCGTAGCTCTGCCACGCGGGACCCAGCACCGCCTCGAGCTTCTGCAGCAGGTCGTCGAGCCGCCGCCGGATCTGCCCGAGCCAAATGACCAGCCCAGACACGCTCGGCACGTCGTAGAACGCAGCGGTGCGCGAGGCAAAGCTGTGGTTGTACCGCTTGGCCACGCGGCCTTGGAGGGCCGCGATCTCGCTCTTGACCACCTGCAGCAGCCGCGCTTGGTACTCGTGGATGGCGAGGCGAATGGCAGGACGGCCCAGCAAACTCTGAAACTTGGCAAAGATTCGAAACATCTCCGTGGCCGACTGGGCCTCGCCCAGCTGCGCCTTGAGCACTTTGGCCGCTTCGCTCTCGATTGCGGCCGCCTGCGCGTTGTAGTTGGTCTCAAAGACGTTCCACTGGGCCACGCCCTCAGGCGAGGTGTCGAGCACGTCCGACGAGGCCATTTGCACAAATAGCGCCTGCAACTGCACCAGGGCCTCGGTGTTGAGCGCGTCGCGGAACGATTGCACGAGCTCCCTGTGCTTTTGGCGGAACTGCTCGAGGTACTCGAGGCGGTCCCGAAACGCGGCGAACCGGACCTCGATGCGCACAGGAATGAACTTTTCGCCTCTTTTGCGAATAACCTCGCGCGCAAGTTGCGTAAAGTCGGACTGCTTGCCCTCCCATTTGAGGAATATTTGGTGGATGTCGGCGACCAGCGCGTCGAACCCGGGCTCCAGCAGGACTCCACGGGGCACGACCTTGGTCAAAACGCCCGCGAGATCGCCCGAAATGGCCTCGACAAGCGCAATGGCGCGCCACGTGGGGTATGACGACGGCCGCAGCTTCTTTTCAATGTGTTCAAAGACAGCGACCATCGCCCGCGAAATACTCTCGCAGTCCTTGGCAAGCAGCAGGTTCTCGAGCGGGAGCTCTTTGAGCACGACATTGTACTTTTGGACCTGGTCGAGCGCCTCGGGCAGGCCAGTATCTCCAGGGAAAGAGACAGTGGCATGGAACCGTTTGCCCTGTTCGAGCAGGCGGAGCGTCTGGGCGACCTCGGGGCTCTGTAGCTGCTCGTGAATGTGCAGCAAAGCGTTCTCCATGGACTTCCAAAACATGACTTCCTCCGAGGCGTTTCCGGCGCGCGGGTCGCGCGTGACGCGCACCACGCCGCGAATACTTTTTTTCCAGTCATTGACGGTGTTTTGTAGCGCATTCAAATTGGGTTCCTCGCCCTCTGACGGCAGCGGCGGCGCGGCCAGCTGTAGCAGCTGGATCTCGGTGTGGAACTGCAAATTGTGGAAGCTGAGCTCGAGCTCGGCGATTTTCTGGCGCGCCGTGGCGATGTTTGCCGACGCTGTGCTCAGCCCGGCGGCGCTGGCCTCGAAATAGGGTGACAGCACATGGTGCACTATTTGGTGCAAAGACTCGGCCGACTCGCCGCCGGGCACTACAATTGGATAGAGCTGGGTGTAGAGGGGCTCCTCGGGGTTAATTTGGGCCTGCTTGACGAGCGCAAGCACCGCATCTGAGCTCTCAACCGTTGGGCGCATCACGAGCCGCGCGTCCTGCTCGTAAACAAACAGCGCCGAGGGCGTATCTGAGCTGCAATAGTCGCCCAGCAACTTTAGATCTTCTGGGCTTAGGAGCAGGGGCTTGCCTAGCGCTTCCTGGGCTAGCCGCTCCACATGGGCCTTGAGCGAGTCCATGATGATGTGAGCGCGCGACGCGCTGTGTACTTTCAAGGAGCGTGAAGGGGAGTGAGGGAGAGCGTAAGGAAAGTTTTTAAAAGTTTAGAGCTGCAGATGTAGAATTAGGCTAGTGAAGTGTTTGAGATCGCGACCGCACCATCGTGCCGCACCACCCTTTATCCGGGGCCCAAATGCGACCTCTAACTAATGGTCCTAGCCTTGATCCAGCCGGTGCACATCGACATCTTTGTGGATGGAAGCTGCCTCGGTAATGGCAGAGCAGGAGCTCAAGCGGGTTACGGTCTACACGCAGTTGCCCCCGAGAGAATCACCAACCTTTGCGGCCGCGTGCTCGGGGTCGAGCAGACCAACAATGTCGGCGAGCTTGCCGCCATCTACGCCGCCATCGAGTATATCAACAAAAACCCAGATCAATGGGGCTTGGACTACACCATCCACACAGACTCTGAATATGCGCTCAAGTGCCTCGAGACGTACGCGGCCGAGTGGCAGCGTGGCAACTGGGCTACTGCCCAGGACGAGCCGGTCAAGAACGGTCGCCTGATCAAGCTGGTGGTAGCTGAGCTGAAAAAGTGCCGCGAGAAGTGCCCTGTTCTTTTAAAGCACGTTCGGGGCCACGCTCAATCCGCCGGAAACATCGAGGCAGACCGGCTCGCCGCCAAGGGAGCCCGCGGCGTTGGTCGACATGATGTCGATTTCAGCCGCGGCCTGCTCACGGACTTGACTGTGTTTGCCTCTACTGCAATGTACCAAGATAAGCTTGGGATCAGCGTGTTTTTCGGCACCCTGGACAAGCGCAACGTGCTGCGGTACGCGACGGGGGAGTCGAGACGGTACCTTGCTGGTGAAATTCAGGCAGTGCTGCTTGCTCTGCGCTATTTTCAGGATAACTCCATGGACTATAAATCGACTGGCCGCATTAAAGTGGTTGTTGGGTCTGAGGAAGTGCTAAAGAAAATCACCCTGGCTCGCACCGACTGGCCGCAAAACGGCTGGATGGTAAGGGGTAAACCGCTCGCCTATGAAGCCCCCACGTTCCGCCAGCTGTACCGCCAGATTTGCTCGCTCCAGAGCCTCGGTTTCTCGCTGCAGTTTGTGTATTTGCCCGAACAGCACGAGCGCGCTGCACAGGAAGAGTGCATTGGCAATGCCCAGGGAGTAGCCCGGTACCGGTGCAATGCCCCTCTTATTACTTTGATGAGCCCGAATTAGGCTTAGTAGACTCATATATATTTAAGAGGTTGTGCGTTTCCCCTGCATGACCCCGCGTATGGCATCCCCTGGAGCACCCCGCATCACAGAGCACCCTCACGTAAACTGCATGAACATTGACACCTCGGATATCGACAAACTCAAGGGCATTGAGGATATTACAGCCCTTTACTTTGAGCAGGCCAAGCAGGACACCAAAAATTACGAGCATGAGGACCTGATTTCGTACTGGCCCAAGGTCAAGTGGCCGCCGCTCGAGCCGTACGAGTACTGCGACAGGGGCCTCAATGCCGACCCAAACTACACCGCGCTGTTTGCCGCGGCCTCTAAAGTCGAGCACCTGAGCCCCAAGATGGGCACCGTGCTGTACGGGGTGCAACTGGACAAGCTGAGCGACACCCAAAAGGACGAGCTGGCGCGGCTCACGGCGTTTCGCGGGGTTGTTTTTTTCCGTGATCAGACGATCGACATCCGCAAGCAGCTGGAGCTCGGCCGGTACTACGGCAAGCTGCACCGCCACCCCCTGACGGCGGTGCCCCGCGGGGCCAAGGACGACGAGTCGCTGCTCGATGTGCACGTTATCTGGGGCGACGAGAACAAGATGCCGTCGCTGGGGTACTCTCAGGTGTACCAATGGCACAGCGATGCCTCGTACGAGGTGCAGCCCCCGGCCTACACCTCGCTCAAGCTTGTCCTGACCCCCGAGACCGGCGGCGATACCTCGTACAGCAGCGCGTACGGGCTGTACGATTTGCTGAGCCCCGGGCTCCAGCACTACTGCGAGACCCACAGCGCGCGCCACTCGGCGGTCGAGCAGGCCCGCGACGCCGAAGTGTGGGGCCAGCACGTGCGCCGCGACCCCGTGGTGACCGAGCACCCCATGGTGCGCACGCACCCTGTGACCGGGCTCAAGAGCATCTACGTCAACCCCGGGTTCACGCGGTGCATCATTGGCGTGCCGGGCCCCGAGTCGGACGCCATTCTCCAGTACCTCTACTCGCTCATGGCCACCAACGCCACGCACTCGATCCGGTGGAAATGGCGCGCAAACGACGTGGCCATGTGGGACAACCGGATTGTGACCCACGCCGCCACCTATGGGTGCTACCCGGGGCGTCGCCATGGCACTCGCGTCACTGTGCGCGGCGAGCGGCCGGTGTACGAGGGCGGCAAGTCCCAGCAGGATGAGCTGGAGAAGTTGTTTAGTTTCCAGAGCGTCGAGAAGGACGGGTCCAAGCCTGCTAATTATAATGACTAGCGCTTAAATTGTAGATTAGGTTTTGGGGCGGATGAGTGCTGGCGGTCGGCCGGTGGGTCACTTTTGCAAATCGTTGAATAAGTTGATATACAATAGATCAAGCCCGAGTGTATTAATTGGCATAAACGGGCGCACTTGGCTGCCTCCTGTGGCTCCTTCCCCTGGCCCCGCCTATGGCACTTGGCTCGGCGCTCCCCCAGGCCCTCGCCCTCGCCCTCGCCTCGCCTCGCCCCGTCAAACATAAATTCATAAACTACAACTAACCGGCAACCTTGTAGATGCTCTCGGCAAGGTGCGCGACATTGTCGCTGGTGATGCCGCTGATCGACATGCGGCCGTCGCGCGTGCCGTACACGCTAAACTCCTTGGCCAGGCGGTCCACCTGCTCGCCGCTGAGGCCGGTGTAGCAAAACATACCGATCTGCGAGGTGACGTGGTCCCAGTTGCGGTTGGAGCCCAGCTTCTCGAGGTTGCCCTTGAGCAGGCTGCGCATGGCGATCATGCGGTCGGCCATCTCCTTGACCTCCGCGAGCCACGCGCTGTGGAGCTCGGGCGAGTTGAGGATGGTCGAGGCAACACGGGCACCGTGGATGGGCGGGTTCGAGTACATGGGGCGCACAACGATCTTGAGCTGCGAATCGACGCGGGCCTTCTCCTCGGCGTCGCGGCACACGAGCGAGAACGCACCAACGCGCTCACCGTACAGCCCCATGTTTTTGGCAAACGACTGGCACAGGGAAACCTGCAAACCGCTGTCAACAAACAGGCGCACCGCATAGGCGTCGCGCACGCAGTCGCCCGAGGCAAAGCCCTGGTAGGCCATGTCAAAGAACGCAAACAGGTTGCGCTTGGCCACCACATCGCGGATCTGCTGCCACTGCTCAGGGGTGGGGTCCACACCGGTCGGGTTGTGGGCGCAGGCGTGCAGCAGCACGGCAGTGCCCTCCTCGGCCTTTTCGAGGTCAGCAATCAGGCCATTGATGTCCAGCGAGATCGAGTCAGCATCGTAGTAGCGGTAGCTCTCGGTCTGCAAACCACTGGCGGCAAAAACGGCCTTGTGGTTGGCCCAGGTGGGGTTGGGCAAAAGGATCTTTTTGGTGGGCAAAAATTTGGCCAAGAACTCGCCGCCGATACGCAAAGCGCCAGTGCCCGAAATGGTCTGGGTAGCGGCAATCAGACCCTCCTTGAGAGGGGCCGACTCGGCGCCATAGGCGAGGGTAATGGCCGCCTTCACAAACGCAGGAACGCCAGTGATTCCGGCGTACTCCTTGTCGAGCTTTTGGCCAACAACCATCTGCTCAGCATCGCGAACGCACTGCAGCACATAGGGCTTGCCCTGGTCGTCGCGGTAGGCACCAACTCCCAAGTTGATCTTGTGGGGAGCCTGGTCCTTTTTGAACGCCTCGGTGATGCCCAAGATGGCGTCAGGGGGACCCTGGGGCACATTAGCCCAAACGCTGGCCGAGCGAGCTTGGCGCAAAAGTGTGCGGGGCAGAGTTTGTCTGAGCATGTGAAGAGTCAACGGGGCCTGCACAGGCTTTTATACCCATGACTCATAGGTGGTGTGATCCAGGCAGTATTCGTCTTTACTTTTTCGCTTTTTCAAAATAAAACTCTACAAAAATGTAAATTTCGGCCACTTTTGGCCGCTGGCTGGCCGTTGGTGGCGGCCATTTACCCGCAGGTTACGCGGTCATGCATGCGCCATGCATATACCCCACTTCATGCACCGTCCCTAGCATGCGACAAAATACTCTGAGCAAACTCTTCCACGGCTTCATTTTGCTCGCGACCGCCAGCCCGAAGCTCACGTAGCTTTTTCACCGCCACGAACCGGCGCCCCTCGCTCGTAGACTCCCCGCTAAGTTTAGGGTCCTCGGCGATCTGGGCAATCAGCCGCAGATGATGTTTTAGGGCATTTGAACTTAGTTGGTGCTGTATTTGAGGGTCCGCGAGCCACTTTTCATACAGATGATTTTCAGGAATCGGGGCTGCCTCGGCTGCAGGCTCAGGCGTGGGGTCCGCTGGAGCTTCAACACACGCTTCCTTGTGAGTTTTAAAACAGTCGATGCTGCAGTAGCGTGCCTTGCACGTGGGGCAGCGGTAATTGGAGGGCTTGGAGCACACAATGCAGCTCATGCCCACTTGAAAAAAAAAATTGACGGGCTTTTAGACTGAACTTCTCAGACCCAAAAACAAAAAAGGAATGGTCCCTAGCAGGATCGAACTGCTGATCTTCGCGTAACAATTTCTCAAGGAAAGTTATTAGCACGACGCCTTAACCGACTGGGCCAAGGGACCAATTCGAAAATTTTTTTTCACGGTTCTTTCAGAACGCTCGCCTAGTTTTTTTTAAAAATTTAATGATGACTGATCATGGAAATGAAAATTTTCTGCGGCCGACCGCTCCGGCCGGCGCGGAAATTGGTTCCGACGGCCATCAATTTGGTGCAATTTACCCCATGCCGCCTGATAGGCGCATTTATGTGCTTCATTCCACCTTTACCGACCCCGCAGACGTGAAAAAAATCACGGCTGACCTGGTGAGCCCTCTGCTGGCTACCACGGCGAAGGAGGTGCACAGCGCCCTTGAAAACTCTAAAAACACTCAAAAAAACACCTCTGGAGCCCCTCTCACCGAGGAGGAGCTCGCCAGCCTCCAGGAGGCCGAGTCCCGCCTCGACGCGATCCTCTCGCGTGGCCTCAAGTTCCACAGTGGCCTAACCAAAGATGCGCGGGCCATCCCGATCGTCTACATGAGCCCCCAGCTCGCCGCCTTCATGCCCCTGCGCATGACCTATGCCATCGCTGGCGGCAGCCTACGCCTTCAGGCGCTGGAGGACATCCCAAGCAATTGCACCCTGGTCAACTTCCAGACCTCCGATCTGGAGATGGCTGAGGTTCTCGGTCTCGAGCCCAATGAGGCCCCGAAAGCCCTCCAGGAGTGGATGAGCGCGCGACAGTGGCGCGTCCTCGACGTCGAGATCATCGACGACCACTGCAGCCCTGACGCTCAGCAAATGCTCTCGGGCAATGTCTACCTGCGTATCACCGCCTACGTGCCCCACAACACCTCCATCGCTGACCAGAGCGTTGGCGCCTACTGCTCGATTCGGGCCCACGCCACCCCGGCCAACAGCTGCACGTACTGCAAGCTCACTGGCCACCAGCGCCCTGGATGCGCCCAGGCCCCGGCGTGCACCATCTGCGGAGAACGCAGCCACCCCACTGGTGGATGCCGCCGCGCGCACCGTCGCCCCGCTAAGCCCTCTGCAGGCAAGAACTCGCCTGGCAAGGGTTACCAGGCCCCTGTGGCCCCTTGGGCCAAGCCCCAGGCTACCTTTTCGACGAGGCAGCTTAATGTGCCGAAGTTGGGGTCGGCGGAACATCTGGCCCGCGTGGGTGCGTCTAACAGGGCCAAGAAGGCTATGGAAGAGAAGGCGGCCGCGGAGGCGGCAGAGCGCGCTACCCCCAGTAACCCTCAGCCCGCCGTGGCTCCGACTCCCAACAGCGCCGCCGGCGCGGGCTCGCTCCAACCGGCCATTGATCTTACCGTGTCCCAGGGTGACGACGGGGAGACCGATGACGATGTAGATATGATGTTCGAGAGCCCCGAGACCCAAGAAGCCATGGAGCAGGCTTACCGCGAGATCGTCGCTGCTGAGAAGGAGCAAGCGCAGAACATGTCCACCGAGACCCGCCAGCAGATTGACGCCTTCCGCCAGGATGTGCAGGAGGCCAGAACCCAGCCGTCCGGCACGAGAACACCAGCCCAAAACCGCCTGCTCGCCAAACGGGCCCAGACGCTGATCCACTCGCTCAAGCCCATCCCTGGCTCCCCCGGTAAGCGCTCCGCGCAAAGATCCAAGTCTCAACAACAATGATTATTAGACTTGCGAATCTGGGCCGAGCAGGCTTTACCGCAGCTTCCGCCGAGGGGATAGCGCGCGACGACATCGAGGTTACCTTTGTGAGTGAAGTACAGCACCCCAACAAGGAGACCATAGAACAATACCAGGCCATTTGGGCCACTCACACTGAGGACAGCCCAGCTTTCTTTGCTTTGCAGGGCCGCACTGGCATCCTCTTCAACTTCAAACAGTATGGTATCCCGCCAGAGGTGCGCCACCTTGACGACGTCCGGCTGCCTGCAGGGGCATGGCTCACATCGGCTACCATTACTATGCCACGCCAAAAACCAGTGCTGTTGCTTGCTGTGTACATGCCCAGGGACGGGGCGCCCGAGGGCTTGCAGATCCTCCAGACCATCTCCCACTATGTGGCGGCCCGCCCGCAGTTTGAGTATGTGGCCATTGGTGGAGACTGGAACTGCGTGCTAGACCCCGTGATGGACGTGGCCGAGGGCTCACCTGTGCGGGCGAATACCGTGACCTCAGAGTATCTAGCTCAAGTGATGGAAGAGCACTTGTGCCTCATGGACGTTTACCGGTGCATGTTCCCACAAGGGCGGGCGGTCACCAATGTCGCCACAGGGCGTGGCTCGGACCGCCGATTGGATCGGCTGTATGTGTCGCCGGCGCTGTACACCAAACGAGCAAAGGTTCACATTGCTGCTCAGAGCTACCCCTCGACCCACAAGATGGTAGACTTCACATTCAAAGGCCTCAACCAGTTTGCCCAGAAGGTGGAGCGTGGCAAAGGCTTCTTCCGCCTGCCCTACGAGCTCATCGAGAACGAGGCGTACCACGACCTTATCCG
>JAKUBN010000022.1:0-138844 GCA_030563245.1 Wickerhamiella azymoides | reverse complement strand
ATTAAATAGTTCTGGAGGCTTGTAACCCAGTATACACTGGGAAGCGCGGAGTCTGTGTGAGCAGGAGCTCCAAGATTATATAGTTGGTGAGCCTGAGCTCAGAGCGCCAGCACGGGCGCAAGTGGCGTGGCGGGGCCTGTCAATGCAGGGCATCCTAGGGTGTTTGTGTTGGCGGATTGTTACCAACCCACTTCTGGCCAACATCGTCCATCCACGCCTGCGCGAAGGAGATGTGGCGGGGCTCAAGGACGCCTACCGGGGTGTCGTGCCACCTGTGGTGGTGGTTGAGAAGGTGGGCGGCGTGGTAGAACGACGCCAGCCATTTGTGCCAGATCGGCAGTGCCGCTCGCACTTCGAGGTCCTTGAAGATGGTGTAGAGCGCGTCCCACGAGGTGGGCTGGGCCAGCTCGTTCGGGATGCACTTCGTCCATAGTTGTTGTATAATTCTGCATTCAAACAGAAAGTATGGGGCGCCGTCCACGCCCTCGAGGCACAGCGGGCATGTGGGCTCCTTGTGGGCAGCCGAACTGCGCTTGGCAAACGACGAGTTGAGGACGCGGTAGTAGCGACCGGCAAACATGAGGCGATCGTCTGTCGCAAAATAGCTATAGTTCTCGTAAAATATGAGCGCTACCGTGCTCCTATATAGCCTCTTTCTCGCCAAATAGCTCAAATTTTAAAATTTGGAATATGCGGAAAAAGCCAAAAAAAGTCTTTAAAGCAAGGTTAACATTATTTTCGACATATTGTTTTGTGAAAACACTTGAAAATACCTTTATCTAGCTATTAGGTAGGCTAAAAACAACTGTTTTCAAAAGTTTTTTGGAAATTTTAAAAACATTCTGATAAAAACGCGCTATAAAAACTGCACGGCGAAAGTTTTTATAGAGTATCTTAAAAAAAATTTTTAAAATAGGGCAGTTTGGCCGAGCGGTTAAGGCGAAAGACTCGAATCTACTTTGGGCATCTTTTGGGATTTTCCCGCGCAGGTTCAAATCCTGCAGCTGTCGTTATCTTTTTGCCCCTGCGCGGGTGTATTTTTTTTTGAATTAGCTTTATTTTGTATGTTGAGGGCCAGGAGTGCACTGGTCCATCACTGGGCTCATCTTGGTTGAGGGGACTCACTAGGCCTTGCACAACCACATGCGCGTTTTAGTTATTTAAATAATTACATCAATCACGCCGGAGGCGTGTCATAGGTGTCGTCGGCGTCAACAAACTCATCATCCGAGAGGGCCAAGGCCGACTGGCCCTCCACGGGGGGCACCGAGCCGGTCAACTTTGTGGTGTACGACTCTTCAAAGTTGCTGGGGAACTTGTCGCCGGGCATAATGGGCACAAGCTGCGAAATAATCTTGTGCGCGTGCTCGGGGTCGTTGCGCACGTGCTCGCTGGCAATAAACCTCCACTCGAGCTTGTCGTCGACGGGGGCAAACAGTTTGGGCTCAAACTCGGTTGTACGGTCACGGGCGAGCGCGCGCTGGTGGTTCTCGACCTTGGACTTTTCGTCGGTGGCCACCTCGTGGTTGCGCTGGCCAAGAGCATCGATCGTCGGCTTCCACAGGGCGCCCGACTCGTAGGCACCTTGCTCGGCGATGGGGCGCACGATGGGGCGCACGGGGCTATCTTTGGTGCAATCAAAGAACACCCTGCCATCCTTGGAGCTGCCATTGTGCACGTAAATGACCTCGTTCCAGTGGCCGCTGAGCGTGTAGAGCAGCTCGCTCCCCCGGTACACGGCGCCGCCAATCTCGTTGTAGCCGCCCGAGACCCATCCCTTGACCTTGAATTCAATCTCGGCCCTCAAGTCGCCGCATTTGACAATGGCCTTATCGCCCAATTCAAACTTGAGGTGGCCGGTGAGCACGCCGCGCGCATACATGTTTGGCTGGGTCAACGTGTACGTCTCGTCGTAGGGAGCAAAGTACAGGTTGCCAATTCCGTCCATGAGCGAGGCAGCGCTTGTAACTTGGAATCGCGAGCGCGGCAGCAACAGACCATCGGCGTGAATGCCATACTCGGGGATACAGTACCAATAATTGCTCTTGGGAGGGTGGTGCGAGGTCTGCTCGGCAACGTAGTAGGCGGTTGCATTCTCAAGAGGCCAATAGCAGGTGAAGTACTCGCCAAGCACCGGGTTGAGCGGCTTCTTGACCGCCTTGGGAGCAATGTACCAGCCCGACATGTACCACTTGAGCACCTCCATGAACCGCTGGGTGGGATCTTTGGTGTGCACGGCCTTAATGAGCTCATTGGGGTGCTGCATCAGGTTTGTGATCCGCTCAAGCATGCTCTTGCGCTCGAGAATGAACGTGGGCAGTGTGATGCGGCTGAGGTCGGTGTTTTGACCCAGCTGCTTGATGATTTCAAGAATCATGTTCTTGTTGCTGTCGTCGACCTCGTCCACATCATCAATGTCGGCGCTAGCGCCATAAGGAGGCGTGCTCGCAGCGGCGGGTGTATGCTTGCGAAGTGGCAATCTCATTGCTAAGCCGGTGGGTCCCAGCACCTCAAGACAAGGACGGGGCGCATGGCCAGCTTTTGCTAGGAGAAAACAGTGAGATTAGTGAATCAAACTATAGAAATTAAGCAAGCAAGCTGGTTTGTGAACTATAGCCACCTGGCCTGGCTGGTTATCTTTGACTGGATTGCCCCCCCCTACCACCACTTGCTTGACACGAGCCAATAAATACATTAATTAGGTTGCAAATTGCATGCAGCGAGAGATCCGCTGAATTCACGTGTATCCCAAACCACCCCAAGGCTACGAGGGACACCAAAACCGTACTATACTGCTGGCCCCTACAAGGGTCATGGTACTGGGGCTGAATGTCAGTACCTGCGCGTCGCTATCCCACACCTGCCAAGGCCGCGTCTCAGCAGACATCTTCTTTCTCAAGTTGAATACCGAAATAGCCTCGTTGCGACCGGGCTCATCGCCGCTGGCCGCATACACATAGGACCCGTCTGTCGAGAAAGTTGCGGGCATCCTACTTTTTGAGATTCCACACTTGAGCGAAGTGACAAAATCGCCTGTAAAGCTGTCAAGTAAAACCATGGCCTTGGTAGATACCAACAAAAGGTACTTGTTGTCGTTGGAAAACTCGATTTGTTGCCATTCCCCTGGTGCGTTGCACTGAAACTTAAGAAACGGCTTGAATGTGCGCATATCGTACATGGCGACCGTTTTCCTCGAGGCCGAGGCGGCCGCAAACACCAGCCCTGTCGAGTCCACAGTGCTCAAAAGTGACTTTGTGCCATTTTTCATCTCGGCCACAGCAGAGCCGGTATTCACGTCCCAAACAAACAGTGCGCCATCCTTGCCCGACGAAAGAAGTGTGTTGTTGATGGGGTTTACAATCATGCTTTCAACTCTGTCATTGTGACCCGAGAAAAAGGAGATGTAGCTGTTTTTTGTGTAGTCGACCAGCCTCAGGCTGTAATCCACTGTTCTGCTGGGGGCTGGAGCCTTTGTCGAGGTGTGCACAAAATGAGGTCGAGCGTGTACCCAGCGCGCAATTTCGCAGCCGTATTTCTCGCTTTTTATCGTTGCATGGTGCCTGCCCTCAAGTGCATCGTAAATCTCGAGCGCGTCGTTTTGATTGCAGGTGAGGAGTTTGTCGCCGGTATCGTCAAAGTCTAAACTGGTTATTAGGCTGTTTGACCAGCAGAACTCGCGCTTGGGCACCCACGACGAGACACTGGCATCAGTGAATTCCATAATACGGTGGGAGGTCAAGGGGCCGAGCGAGTGCGTCAAGGGGGGGGGGGGGGCGTGTGCAAAGATATTCGGCCAAGGTAGAGCGCAGCTGTGCTTGATTCTCGATTATTTAGTGTGTTTGGCGAGGTTTGCTTCATATTGAGGGTTGGCCTGGGTCGAGGGTTTGCCAGGCAGTGGCTGGGCCTGGCCCTGAGACCTGAGGTGGGGTCTTGGGAGACTGGGGAGGGGGAACGACTGTGAGACTTTGAGGGTTGTAGAGCCGATAAAGCCTAGTCGGCCTGATTTTTGCAAACAAAAAAGCGAATTCCCATAATTTTCATGGTTTAAATTGCTCAGCGCAGGTCTCACCCTGGGATATGGGGCCCACACCTATGCAGGTACCTGCATACCCCAATTTTTTTTTTTCTGGCGACACAGTTCGTCCCTCAATCCCAGAGTCAATTCCCCAGGCAGCTGGTACCCCCGCCCCCGATTTCCTCCCCCACGGCGCATGGCACTGCATTACACATGTCAGATGGGGATGCCCCACTGCTAGGGTTGAACGGCAGCCAGGCGCTGCTCCATGTGACACAAATGCTCAACGCGCTCATCGAAACCTATGAACGAATAGAAACGGAGCGTGGGCGCACTTCTAGTGGCGACAGGCGGCCCTCGGCCGAAGAAACCAAGGAGGCGGCTGCAGCGGTTGCAGAGGCATTGGCGAGCCCTGCACTAGACAAAGGGAACTGGGAACAGGCGGTTGAAGAGGAGGAGCAACCTGCTCACGCGCTGCACAACCGGTTCTGGCTCAAATCGGTGCCGAAAATAAGCGTTCAGGCGTACCTTGCTCGTTACGACAAGTACTGCCGATCCTCGCCCAGCACATACCTTGCGGCGGGGAGATATATTTATGAAATGTCGGTTGTGCGCCGCCGTATGCCCATTACCCGCAATAATGTCTACAGGGTGTTTGCCGCAGCCTACATTGTTGCCGCCAAGGTTGTGGAGGACATTCTGTACCCTTACAAGCGGTACGCCACGACGAGCGGGCTGGGGTGCAGTGAACTGGCCAAACTGGAAGTCTCGTTCTTGTTTCTGTGCGACTTTGAGCTCAAGATCGACCGCGAGCTGCTCGAGGATGCCAGCGACTGGCCCCAGGTCCAGGCTTAGGGGAGGCGCACTGGGCGCGCGTTTGGGTATTATTTAGGACGCTGCGGTCATAGCTAGTCATTACATAGTACACTTGATGCATGGAGGGACCGGGTAGAGTCAAAAAAATAAAATTGTGTTGATGCAAATGGAGTGTCTGGGCGAACCTACTTGCCCCACCGCTTTTTCTTGCCGATGAGGCTGTCGTTTTGGCCAAACGTCGGGGTGCCGGGGCTGTTGGGGGTCTGGCCGCCGGGCAACCCAACCATCGGGCTCATTGCCGTTTGGCTGTCGGTGTGGCGGTGGCCCATTTGGGGGCCGAGCTGGGCAGCGCTCACATCGTCGATATCGGGCACATCCATGACCGCCGAGTTGCGGTACGAGCCGGCAGAGCCCAAACTCAGATCGCCCTGCGAGGCAAACCGCCGCGGCTGGAGCTCGCCGGGACCAAACGGGTTGTTGTTGCGGGCGGCACCACCCTCAGACTGGAACCAGTTGTGGGTGGCCGAGGCCACTTCCGAGTCGTGGTCGGCGCGAGCAGCCATACCGAGGGCAGCAAACTCGGCGTCATCGCCGGGAACGGCGATCTTCTCGTCGATAAAAGACATGCGATCATCCTTGGCCGGCTGGAGGTGGGCGTCGGGGTTCTTGCGGAACACGCATATCAGGGAGTAAATGATCACGTAGAGCAGCAAGATCAGCGAGAAGATAGCGTTGAGAATGAAGAAAATGACACCCATGACCGAGTTGACGGCAATAGGCTGTGTAAACAGGTTCGAGAAGAACAGGTAGAAGAAGGCATTGAGCATGATAATGACCTGCATGGTGATGTTGATCGAGTTGGTGGCCTTGTTGAAGTAGGGCTTCTTCCAGCACATGACCACGAGCAGCGCGACCTCCACGAGCCAAATGATCAGGCCCTGGGCGCGGCCCGAGCCCTGGGCAAAGCCCAGCACCAGAGACTTGACGGTGATGGCGGCAAAGTACACGTACAGAAACCAGTAGTAATTCGCGTGGAACGGCGAGTAGAGGAAGCTGTAGCGGTGGCGGAAGTGCAGGTCGTTGTACAGCAGGTACGCGGGAGTGCCGGTCTCGACGATGGAGCGGCGGGCGATCCGCAGCACACGCAGGATGGCCGCACCCATCACAACGACAATAGCCACAATCATGACGACGGCGCACACCACGACAGCGGCCGAGTCGCGCTGAATGAACTGCCAGGTCGCAAAGGTAAGGATAGGCGCGTAGCCAAGGTACACAAGGTACAGCATGGCACCCTTGAACACCGAGCCAATATAGGGCGTGAAGGCGGCGGCGTGGCGGTGCCTAAAGTAGTCCTTGCTCTGGCGGTGGAGAATGAAGAAGCCCAGCCAAAGCACACCAAAGAAAACGGCAACCACGACCAAAAAGAACCACAGAGAGATGAACGCGGTGATGGAAATTGAGGTGAACTCGAGGCCCATATCGTAGGCGAACCGCTTGATTCCGCGAAGTACAAGCAGGGTTGCGCTTGAGTGAGCATCGACCTCGGCCGCCAGCTGGTTCTCGCGCTTGAGCAGGGGGGCAGCATCGCTCAGCGTGCGCCAGGGGCTCCAGTCGGCGACGCGGGGGTGCACCGCGGAAAGGTCAGGCGCAGCGGCGGGGAACAAGTCCACAAAGGCCTCCACACTACGCTTGATGCGCTGGGGCAGTACGGCGATCGTGGGGTAAATCTTGAGGGTGCTGGGGCTACCGCCGGTGGCCTGGATGTACCAGCGCACGGCTTTCTGGATGGTGACGTTGTAGATGAGCCCGAGCGACCAGCTGAGGTTCTCGGCCCACGCATTAGCCATGGGGGGCACGCGCTCGACCGCCTCGAGGTTGACAAGTGCCTGGCTCTGGAAGTACTGGAACATCAGCGAGGACACAGCAAAGATGTGCTGGCTGGTACCGATAGACCCAAAATACAGAAACAAAAATGAGCCAATCATAGCCACACCACTGATTGCGGCAGTCACCCACTTAACGGCCGTTTGAGCGACCGTTTTGCGGTTACTCAAGTCGAGGCGCACGCACGCGCACTGCTCGTTGTTATCGACGTAGTAGACCTTGACGATCGCGTAGGCATCGATATTCGGGAACGTGAATGCAATACCGGGGATCTGGCTCAGCACGTCGGAACTCAAAGTGGTCGAACTCGACAGGTCAATCTCTCCGGCGTACACAGGGCACAGCTGCTTGAGGCCGCCGTTCGCGCACGGGTTGATTGTCCTTTCAATGATTTTGAAGCCATAAGCGTACAGCTCAAGATTCGCGTACACCTTTCCCTGGATCTCGAGGTTCACGGAAATATCAAAGTCGAGAGTCGCGTTGTTTGGCCAGAAATAAACAGAAAACCTCGTCGCAGTGATTGTGTTATTGTCCTGGCAAGGCACGAGCGTCAGCGCTTCAATCATCTGTGTTGCGAGCGCATACGCCGGTAGCAGTAGCCTTAGGAGTAGCATGAGGAGTCAAAGGCGGCAGGTGGGGGGAGTAATATGAGATGATGATAAAAAGCGGCCACCGAGTATAAATATGAAAAATCTAAAGATATTTGCAGTTTAAGAGGAATATACTAAATTTTGGCATCTAAAAATAGGGTGGGCGGTGCACACCACGAGTCAATATATTTAATAATCATGACGACGCGAAAATAGTTGGTTGTCAGGGCGCCCAGGGGTAAACCCAATTTACGAGCAGCGCGCTTTGTCTGAGACACGCCGAATTTGAATTTAGCAGGCAGTGCAGCGGCAAATTTTGACCCGAAAATTCCGGCTGATCTAATTTATTAGAGGGATTCTGCATTTCTGATCCCGCACTGAGGGGGTGCCCCACCTTGTGCCCCCTCACAGGATTTCAGGAGGCCATTGCACCCAATAGCAGTCAGACCTTGCTGCCAAAGAAATGTTAAATTAGAAATTTTTGGACCCCGTAACATGCACCCTACCGCCTCGCTGTGGAATGGAAGCCAGGCTGGAATGTGGGTCCCACCGGCAGCCAAGCGCGGCTACGTCACTGACGCGTCGCGTCATCATTTGAATCAAACGTCAGACGCGTCTTTATCAGATTTTTCGCAAGTGACAGGTGTTAACGCATGTAAAAGTACCCTCAAGGCTAGTGTGAAGCATATTTTTTTTTCCGAAGCTTATGCACTTACATAGCTAGGTACTTTAGAAGGTTTATAAATAAGGGGGCGCGCACGTCATGTCGCCCTCCGAAGGAGGGCGGCAGGGCGGGCGCGTGGGGGCCTCAGGGCGGCTGTCGCAGGCCAGCCGCCCGCTGCTCACAGAACTCCTGGAAGCTGCGCGGCGGGTCTTTGCCTGAGAGCCAGCACTGCACGAACTCGCCGGGACGGGGGTCGCCTGCCTCAGGGGCGGCGGCCTCGTGCCACCGATAGTGCACAAAGAGGTGGTGAAGGGAGTGGTACACGCGGGCTTGGAGGACGTGCCAGGCTTTGCGCTCAGTCTGGTTTGCCAGTGCATAGAATTGGGCTTGAAGATCCGGCCAGGACCGACGGGGTTGTAGATTGGCAATAGATTCATAGAAATTCTGGACCCAGTTGCACTGGAAAAGCACGTGCGTATCGGTGGCAGACGGTTGGCGGCAGAGTGGGCAGTTGGGGCTATCGTAGGTGGGCCGGGCGGGACCGTTCCAGGTGGCGGTGGTCGGGAGATAGCGACTGTCTTGAAAGCGGTTGTGGTTGAGGACGCGGCGCCATGTGCCCGCGGGGTCGGCATGCTCGTTTACCATTAGTGGGTCGAGCGTCTCCCAAAAAGGTAGAATTTGTTCTTGTAGTATAGTGTCGAGGTCTTCTTGGGGGCGGAATTGCATGGCGTCCGGGAGGAGGCGCATGGGGTTCGCAACGTGCTCGAAAATACATAGAAGAAGTTAATTTTGAGTTTTTTGAGTTTTCGGATATTTAGCGAGCCTGACAGCCAGGTGAGTAGCCAGAGACCATTGATGCTACTAAAATAGTGAATCACACCGCAAGCATGCTGTAGAGGCACCCATCGAAAACAGTGCGAAAAGCCTCGGCACCTGCAGCACGCGGTCTGTCGCAGGTCTAGGTTCGGGGTCCGCCGGAACCACTCAGCCTGGCCCCGCTGCTCCATGGCTTCATTGTACGCTGCACCACCAGCCTGGACCGCGCAGCAATGACGTCGCACGCAACTAGCTCAACCGCGCTGCCACCTGCATTGAAGTCGAGGTCCTCGAGCTTTGGCAACAAAGCCATGTGCACATCCAGCAGTCTGAACAAGCAAATCCCCGAGCAAATTGCTCGTCAGGCGAATAGATATGGCTGGGTGAATTCAAGTTGACGGTCGGCCTTCTTGCCGTGACGACAATAAGAGTAATTCTCTGGCCCTAGTACAAATGCAGCGACATCTGAAGAACTGCAGCGTGAACATATGAGAGTACTTTTGATTGGCTTTGGCTCAAGTTACGCCCCGCTTGGCACCGTATGCGATTCCCGGCTAAGCGCCAAGACGCTCAAGACGCCGTGCCTCAGTAACAACGACACCTACAGTCACCCCGCAGCTGAGGTAAATCCTGGGCAAACGAAGGCTTCTGCACAGATGGGAGCAATGTGTTGCGCAAGGGCGTTTCAAGCGCCATGTAGAACTCTAAAGTCAACCACTTGAACAGATAGAAGTCTCTAGTTTCATGCACGTCTGAAACACTCCGCGTGATACACTCATAAGCTATGCTCAAGGGATAAGACAACCATCAAACTAGTAAACATTCGAAGATTTCAGCCGTTTGAACAATAAAGTTTATCGATTGCTGCCCTTGCAGAAAATGCCGGGTAACTGCATGCGTTTGTGGACCTGCAGTAGGCGAAGCCTCAGCATAAGGACCAAGTTACAATCCCGGCGCCTCGGGCAATTCTTTTGCTGGTAAAAGATAGTACGCAAATTTTTGCTGCGAATTTTATTTTAGCAAAGCTGGGGATCGTCACACTGCGTAGAGACGCATTCTCGCTTCCCATTTGGGCCGAGGTGCATACACGGCAGTGAGACATTAACAGAAAGCTAAATCATGGGAAACACCAGCAAGCGCCTGTAGACGCCATTCAGCTAGATGCTTTTGGTTAATAAAATAAAAACTTCACGCAGAACCGTGGCATAGAGCTGTGCGGCCCTTGTGTGCATCTGCACGGCGATTTTGTGGGGCACATGAAATTACGATAATGTCGAAAAATCTAGTCAATTCATACCATAATGGGCAGCTCAGGGCGAATCAGTGTGTGTAGTATTTTCAAATAGTCTTGAGGGTGTTCTGCATTGCTGCATATCATCGCGCATGATGCATATATAAAGCGCGCATTCTCCCAACCGCGGCCAATGCAACTTTTACAAATCGTGCTCACCCTTATGGCGGCCTCTGAGGCATACGCCGCCTCCTACTACAGTTTCTCCAAGACCGGTGGTATTGTTCAAGCGTCTTCTTCGGGCAGCGGCGACGACAGCTCCAGCGAGTCGGTTGCTACCGTCACCACCACTGAGGGTGGCGCCGCTGGTGCCGCTGCCACTGGTGACTCGAGCTCTTCTGGCTCTGGCTCTTCTGACGACTCTTCCGCCTCTGGCTCTGACTCCGGCTCTGGCTCTGATGCCTCTGCTACCTCTGGTTCCGATGCCTCTGCTACTTCTGGTTCTGACTCTTCCGCCACCACCTCTGGCTCCGACTCTGATGCCTCCGCCTCCGGCTCTGACTCTGGCTCTGACGCCTCCTCCACTTCTGGCTCTGGTGCTGGCGCTGGCGTGATTGCTGGTGGTGCTGGCTCGGGCTCGGGCTCTTCCACCGACGCCTCTGGCTCAGGTGCTTCCGGCTCTGATGCTTCCGCCACCTCTGGCTCTGACGCTTCTGGCTCCGGTGCTTCTGGTTCCGATGCCTCTGCCACCGGCTCTGACGCTTCGGGTTCTGGTGCCTCTGGCTCTGACGCCTCGGCCACGAGCTCTGACGCTTCGGGCTCGGGCTCCGACGCCTCCGGCTCTGGTGCCTCTGAGACCTCTGGTGCCTCCGGCTCTGGCGAGTCTGGCTCTGGCGCTTCTGGCTCTGGTGCCTCTGAGACCTCTGGCTCTGAGACTTCTGCCAGCGGCTCCGGTGACGAAAGCTCTGGTTCTGGCTCTGGTGCCTCGAGCACTTCTGGTTCTGGTGACTCGAACTCTTCTGGCTCGGGCAGTGGCTCTGAGTCTTCTAGCACATCTGGCTCTGGCTCCGGTTCTAGCTCTTCTGGCTCTGGTAGCGGCTCCAGCTCTACCGGCTCTGGTAGTGGCTCCTCGTCCAACGCTGCCGCCGCGGGCATGTACGCCGGTACCGCCGCCTTTGCCGGCGTTTTGCTTGCTCTTATCTAGACGGTCTAGTTCTAACTTAATATAGTTGAACAATACTTAAATGCAACATATGTAAATTACCTATTTCTTGCCCTTTTTGCCCTTGTAGTGCTTTTTGGAGTTGCCCGCCTGCTTCTGGTGGAAAGGAATGGAGCTGATGCTGGCCGCGCCTTTGTCGTGGAAGAAGTCGTCATCGACCTCCTCACCGAGCGTCTCGGGACGGAACTTTTGACGGTTCTGGCCAACACGCTCCTTGGTGTTATCGAAGGCGCTAAACTTGAGGGACTCCATCTCCTTGGCAAGGTCAATAACTTCGGTGTTATCGCCGCGAGCCTTGATCGCTTCCTTGATCTGCTGCTGGCGGGCCTCGGGGAGATCGCTCAACTCGTACTTGCCAGCATTAAAGTCGCCCTCATAGCCAGGAGGAGGCTCGCAGTACAGGAGCTTACCGGCAACATAGTCCTTGAGCACGGGGCGCGACGCACGCGAGGCATCGGGGTCACCACCACCGATACGGGTGTAGCCGCGAGCGCGAGCATACGATGTGAGGAACTCATAGGGGGTAGGCACACCATCTCCACCATCCTCCTTGGGACGGATGTGAATGTTGATACCATAGACAGCCTCCAAAAAGTATTTAGGTACTCTCTGGCAAACAAGAGCAACAGGGCCGGTAAAATCACGCAGCTGATCGATCGGCAATACACCGTTGCAGACCAAATCACCGCTGGTCATGGCAAAGTTGGGGAACACGAGACCGGGGCAATCACACAACATAACCTCCTCACTGAGCTTGATTGTTTGGAAATGCTTGGTCTTACCAGGGGTTGAAGACACAGACACCTTCTTTTGACCAATAAGAGCATTGATGGTACTGGATTTACCCACATTGGGGTAGCCTACCAAACCGACTTGAAGCTGGCCGTCCTTTTTGGGGGCACTTTTGATCAAAAGAGCCTCTAGTTCGTCAATTGAAATCACATCAGTGAGGCTTGTGTTGGTGTTCTCCTCCAAATCGGTCAAGGCAGTCTTGGCCGAGAAGAAGACGTACTGGAGATTGTGCTTGGTGAAGTAAGCGGCCCACTCTTGACGCTGCCTTGTGTTGAGCAAATCAGCTTTGTTGACAAGAAGCAAAGTCTTTTTGGGGCGCTCCTCGCAGTCAAGCTCGGTCACGTACTTGTCGAGGTCCACCGAGCGGAAGAGCACCGGGTTACGGGCATCAACAATCTGAACCACAAGGTCACTACGGTCCACCACACGCCACAGCTGCCTCCAAACTTCAATGTTACGCTCAAAGGGGGTCAGCAGCAGGTCATTGTTTTCTTGCAAATCAGCAAGGCTGCGGCGCCAGTGCAAAAATGCCTCCTTCTCGAGGCGGTCAAGCTCATGACCAGTCATTTCAGAAGTCCACTGAGGGCGGCGGGGCACAGTAAGGCGGCCAGCGTTTTCATAGTGCCTCTTGATCAGCGTTTCGCGCTGCTCCTTGCTGAGAACCAGGTCTTGGGTAGTCTGAGCAGCACCTCCCTGCTGGATAATCTTGATGTTTGCTGTTCTCTCAGTAGTGAAATCCTTGTCTTGTAATGCGGCAGTGCTCAAAAAGTCGTCCAAGGCACGCTCTTGAGTAACGGATCGCAGATCACGGTCCTCACCATCAGTTGTGTGTCTGTCACTCTGAAACGGGTTTCTTTTGTTTGTGGTTTTGGAGTTTACAAGGGAACGGCCCAAACCGGATTTATTGAGCTTGTTGCGGCGCTTTTCCGAGCCGGGTTTAGGTCCTACAGGCACACCAAACGACGACATAAATTTCAGATTACAAAATTTCCAGTCCAAAAAAATATAGACTCTCTCTCAGGGCTGACTACAGGAATAAAGTATAGCGAGCTTTTAGCAGTGTGTAGAGTATGTGGGGATTTTTCTGACGGCAGAGATCGGCATTGAATTTGTCTAACTCGAAGCAGCGTCTCTGCAGCTAATTGAGTGTGGCAGTGACTGGATTTATTTTTGTTGAAAATTTGGTCAATGTAGTAGGGTGCACATATAATTGAGTAGCGGTAAGAGTACAATGCCACTAAAGAACTCTACTGCTGGATGCCCTTGAGCCCATTCAAGATTATGCCTTGCTGCACATCCTGAGGCAAGAGCGCAAAGTTGGCGCTATCAGCCTTGAGCACAGCCTGGATAGCATCGGCGTCAGCTTTGATACTGGGGCTAGCATGCTTGTAGAGAGTACTATCCCCTTCAATTGCAGCTAATGTGATCCCTTTGTGGTCGCACAGATCCTCAGGCAGCTTGGCATAAAGCTCCGGATTGAGTAGGACACCAGCACGGACTAGTTCTGTGTCTTGCTGCAACCTTTTGCTAGCAAACTTGAACTGATCAGCGCTTTTACTGATTGCACTGAGCATACACTCTTGGTTGTCTCTGATCCCCTCTAAGCAGCCCTCAAAAAGAAATGGCTTGTCTTTGAGAACTAAGGTCATGATATCAGGGTCATCTTTGAATTTGGCGTCTGCTAGTGAGAGAGCAGAGGCGTCCTTTTCTATAGCAGCTAGGACAATGTCTTTGTCGCCCTTGAGAGCATCCGAGCAGTGCTGCAACATTTTAGGGTCTCCTTGCACAGCACAGAGGGCAAGATTCTTGTTACCTTTGGGACCGGCCATACAATGCACAAACATACTTGGGGTTCTTTTTATCGCGGTCAAAGCACACTCGTGCGTGTTCTTGATGTTATTCGTTGAGCTTGCAAATATTGCTGGATCTTGTTCGATTGCAAGAATGGCCAGTGTTGGACTATTCTGCAAGTGAGCAGAGCAAAATTTGAACATCTTCGAGTTTGCTGCAACGGCGATAGAAGCGAGCTCTCTGTCATTGCGAAGCTCTGGCGAGCATTGCTCAAACATGGCGGCATCACCTTTGACTGCTTTAAGCGCGAGCGTGATGTTTCCCTTAAGGCGCCCAGAGGCATAGTAGAACTGATTTGGCTTTTTCGAGATGCTCAGCATCGCTAGCTCTTCATCATTCCGCAATGTTTGCGAAAGATACTGGAAGCTTATGGGCCATTTCTTCACGGCGATAAACCCAAGGCGGCGATTATTGCGAGAAATAGGTGGGGCGCTGGTCATTGCGGCGGTAGGGTCACAGTCCAAGAATATTTCAAAGTACATGAAATTGCCGAGGATAAGAGGATGGACGTACCGAACACAATTCGGCGCAAACCGTGCGAAAAGCAGTGCATCAATATCGGTAACGTTCTTGTAGAGCGCAGTCTTGGCAAGACCCAGATTGAGAAGAAAGGAACGCGTGTACAAGGTTAACCGTTTGAAATTCTCCGACTCCATGAGAACCGATGGGTCAAAGTCGGGGTTGATGTAGAACTTCTTCTCGTCACTAGCTGCTAGCTTGAGCTTCTCCAGGAAATGGCAGGCAATGTCCTTCTTAACCTCGTAGACATCCACTTTTCTCCAAACCACGTCACTCATAAAAGCGCTGTAGAATGTTTTGCTGGCTTTGGCAAGCCGCATCAAATCTCCAGCATGCGGTCTGTCTAGTCGCAGTCCAATCTGCTGAAGCTCGTGGACTCCCACGTCGACTCGGCGCCGAAGAGGAATTGGCTTGTTGCCATCTGTATTATTTGCCATGGCTGTGAGTGGCAGCATCTATGGGATAGATGTGTGAAATCTAAGACATACATCGACTAGAATTTAATCGGCTAGGTTTGACTTCAAGGGCCAAAAATGAGACAATGATGGCCCGGCCGAGCGCAGACTAATCATACATGCGCAAAGTCGGCTTTGCCGCACTCGAGCAGCACAAGCAGCAGCGCCAGCAGTATCAAAAGGTTGGATCTGTGCTCAAAAGAGAAGAGGCAGAGCAATTGAATGCCCGTTTACGCCAGTTACAAGTGACCCTTGAGAAGCTCGGCTCAGACCCGCATATCACTGCAAACAAGGAGCTTTTGAGCAATTACAGTAAGCTGTGTGGCCGTGCAGGCTTGGTAAAGCGTACAGATGATGGCCTAGCCATGCGGATCATTGAGGTTTGTCGAGCGACCTTCCAGGAGAATGGAGGAATCATCTCTTTGCGACGGATCCGGAGCATCTTGGAGGCCCAAGATGGCTATACTATCAGTGAGCGGCAAATAGAGACTGCCCTCAAGGGTCTTGCCCCACTGGGAACTGGCATGGATATTGAAACCTTGAGCTCAGGAGTAAAGGTGATTTGCAGCATGGCGCACGAGCTTAGCCACGATCATGCCGATTTGATTGTTGCTTGCGATGCAATGGGCTTTGTCTCTGTGTCAATTGTGGTTGCAAACCTTGGCTGGACCAGAGACAGGGCCAAGCGGTCGCTTGAGGAAATGGTCAGGCAGGGGCTGCTGTGGGAGGACATGCAAGCAGACGAGGTCGAGTATTGGGCACCAGGCGCTGCTTTGAAGAGCTAGAACTCTGCTTTTAGTGACTGTAGTGGCGGCAAGAGGAGCCCCCCACCAGCCCGTTAGACTGGTTGTACAAGCCTCGGTGACTCGAGTCAGTGCGTTTGTCCCTTACTGCGACCCCAGTGTGCCCCAAATCAATTCAAGGCGCTATCCACTAGCCTATATTAATTTATTTCACTCTCCAGATTTCGAGCTCTACGCTCGCCCAGCTCCTCGCTCATGACAAACCTGACGGTGGAGGATCCGCTCTCGCAAACGCTAAATAAATACTCGCCGCTCGAGCTGCTGGACCTCATCAAAGATCTTAAACCTGTAGTTGACAGTGATGCGAGCCGCGCCCAGGTCGCACTTAGCGCCAACGAGGATCTCGCCTACGCTGTTGTCCAAAGCATGCTTTTGATGGGCCTGGTCAACGACGAGGTGATCAACGATGTTGTTGCACCCGCCGCTGCACCCGCCGCGGCTGCCTCTGTCCCTGCCGTGGACAAGTTCGCAGGTATGCCCCAGGAACATGTCGACATGATCAAGCAGTTTATTCAACTGACGGAGGAACAAATTTTGGCACTTCCATCCGCCCAACAGAGTCAAGTTCGCCAGCTCAAGGCGCAGTACTCGTAGGCTAATTCATATTTGCATGTAATTTTTATTTAAATCGGTTCTCTCGAATGTCGTCAACCCAGATGACTGAAACCGATTCGTTTCTCGATTCAGTGCTCGATCTTGAGGACCAGAGCTATGCCAAGGGATTCAAAGAGGGCCAAGAAGCAGGTAAAAAGCAAGGGTTCATTGAGGGCCGTGAGTTAGGGGTGCAGACTGGGTTTCAGAGATATATTTCCATGGGCGTTCTTCAGAGCCGCTACGAGGCGTGGCAGTCACAGGATCCGAATCCTAAAATTCAAAAACAGCTCGAGGCCTTGGGCTCCTACCTCCAGCTTGATGAAATGTCCAATGCACCCTCTGTGGTTGAGAATATTGACCGGTCAATAAAACTCGCGAAAAATAAGGCACGAGTCATCGCGGCCACGACAAAATCGCCCAAGATTGCCCTTTACGATAGTAAAATTGCCTTTGTGGCAAACGATGATGCCATTGAGGATTTAGGTTAGCCGTATAAATAACCCATGAAACATTAGCCTTTGCCATGCTGCACAAGTTTGTGCCAGCCGCATTCATTGCCTTCTTGGTTTTAATGTGGTTGTGGGAATCGGATTTTAGACATGATCCCGCACTTGTACCTATACACAGGTACAAGCCACATGAGCCCTACAACTTTCCAGTGCTTCCGCTCACTGCTCCCACCACCCGCCGCTATAACTTTGATGTTACCGAGGTGAAGACTGAGAACGGAATGCGCATTTTAATTAATGACCAGTTCCCCGGACCAGCGATTCGGGCAGTGGAGGGCGATACCATCGAGGTCACAGTGGTGAACAACAGCCCCAACCCCGTGAGCTTGCATATGCATGGTTTTGAGCAGAGAGGTACAAACCATATGGATGGAGTCGTTGGATTGACCCAGTGCGCTATTCAGCCTGGGCAAAATTACACTTATAGCACCAGTGCGTCCATGGCAGGAACATACTGGTATCACAACCATGTTGGTATCGAGGCAATCAAGGGACTCTCTGGCCCTATAGTGGTTCAAGAACGAAAAAAGCTTGATTACACTGAGGAAAGTATTGTGTTTATTTGCGATGTGTACTCGCGCACGACTGAGAGCCTACTTACGGAGTTTATGGAGCCCGTAATCGGAGGAAACGAGCCTCAGCCCGACACATTTATGATTTTTGGAGAAAGCAAAACGCGCACAAGAGTGCGTCTCATCAATGCCTCGTCTCAGCTGGCATTTAGTGTCAACACGTGGTCGAAGGTTGTCGAAATTGATGGTCATTCGGTGGAGCCAAGGGTAGTTGACAGTGTTAAAATTGCCGCTGCACAACGGTATTCGATATTTCCGCTGTTTCCAGAGCCCCTAGACATTCAGATTGATGAGACAGGGTTCGACTTGTTTGACCTGGAATTCCGCTCACTGGATCATGGTACGCCTCCAGAGGCAACTAGATTACTTGTGTTGGAGGCAACTATGGAGCAAGATGAGTATGGTGTCAAGTTTCCGCTGTTCAACGACACGCAGCAGCACTATGGCCCCAACACCCTCAAGAGCTATGTTGCGTCCGGCTGCGCTCCCCGCCACTCTCATCGTCACGCGCAAGAGTCACTACCAACATATGATGGAGAGACTGTGGAGGTGACAATATACAATAAGGATGATGCCTCGCACCCTTTCCATCTCCATGGGCACAAGTTTTGGGTGATGCAAAGAGGGCCAAATATAGCACCGTTCCCCATTCTACGTGATACCGTATGGGTGGATAAAGGTAGTTTTGTCACAATCAGATTTACTGCAGACAACCCTGGCTTGTGGCTCCTGCACTGCCATAATGTGTGGCACAGTTCTGCCGGCATGCGGTTTGCATTCGCGAGCAGCCCTGATAAGATCCAGCAGAGCGTGCAGCCCTCTCCTGAGTGGTTTAGTCTTTGTACTAGCTAGCTGAAATCGCACTATTAACCTTTAATGAGGATGCTGCATGGGCCTGAAAACTGTAGCTGCTCGGGGTGAGTCAATTTGAATGTCTTTGCTTGCAGCCAAGACCACCAAGTCTGAGTGTTTGTCTTTGCTTTGTGCCAATAAATAAAGTATGCAGGGTCGGGAGTGGTATGGTCAGACTCTGGGAGCTCTGGGCGGATCATTTTGACACCCCTCGACCACAAGCCTTTAACGGCTCTAAACACCGAGCCCAACTGTTCACGTGCCACCGCGAGCCATGAAGCCAGCACATCCAAACGACCCTGGCCGTAAACCACCGAGGGAGCGCCCGCATTGTACCCAACAAGCGAGCTGGGGTTTACCACAAAAGAGTGACCTTGAGGGACGTCCACCCTGAAAATTCCGGAGGTTGCACTCAGAATACTTTGCTCAGTGCTTTGTGCGACCACGTATTGCCGTGAAAGTGTCCACTCGTCGCCCCTCAATGTGATTGGCTCGCGGCCGTCGACGAGAACGTCGCAGGGACCGGTCACGAGGCCCTCATGGATCTTGAACTGGGCTGTATTAAGTGCAAGGATACTGCTGTTAACTTTCGCGGTTTTTCCGGCCTCTAGAACGAGGCGAATGGCCGATTTCGGCGGGCCCACGATTTTGAACATAATAAGCAAGTCAAAAAAGTGTCAAGGTCAAATGGCTCTTGTGCATTGTCAAATTGTATATAAACAAACAATAAATTTTTAAGAGTTCAACAACGTCGAAAAAGCAAGGCAGAAAGAGTCGACTGGTCGCTTAGTCTTAATCGCCTGCATGCAGGGGCGCGCTCTCTGAAACGCGTGGAGTGGAGACCGATACGGGCAAAATTGAAGGATATTTCACCCAATATCCTGAAAGCTGGGTAGGTCGCCCGAGGAAAAGGTTTGGCGACGATTCTAATTTTGGGCGCCAAGGAATAGAGGAAACCGAGGCGACGAGTGCGTCTTGATGTTGAACTTCCCAACAGGTTCCTAACATCCATTTAAACTATTGATAAAGAAAAATGGCTGGTTTCTCATGTAAAAAGCAGGTGGCATACGACATGCAGGTGCATATAGATAAGGCAGGCAAGCGACCTGATAGCCAGCAGCTCCCTCAGGGCTGCTTTGAGTAAGTCGCTGTTCATCCTTCCTTGGGTAATAAGGGCTGCGATCTCGTGTGAAAAAAAAAAGCATGCCACAAGTTGACACCTGGCATGCACGATTCTCGGGATACCGGGAAAATTGCACTTGTGGCTTCGTATCAAGCTTGACGCGTCAAAGCCTCTGGATTTCAGGTCGAGTTTCGTTTTTTTTCCTTTAGTTTTACGTGCTGTTCAAGCTATACTAAATATACTGAGGGCTGTTTCACACCCGGTGCCAAGGCTCATGTAAGCAGTGTTATCGTCGTTTTTGCACTGATTTGGGCTGCAAAGCCCCAAAAAATGAGTTAACAAAACATACCTTCTTCTACGCAAGGTACAGCTTTGACACCCCATCTGTCTCAACGATCAAAATAGGCGATGATCCCCGCACCGAACGTCGATCACCGTGGGCAAACGCTTGAAAGTTGGAACGTTTATACAGTACTATGTATCGGAAACGTACCGTTGAACGCTAGGGCAATTGTTAGCGCCCAATTTTGCTTGGTGCAAGGCTGGTTTTTCATGCAATGGTTGCATCAGGGCAGGGGGTTCTGCAGCTATGTGCATATCTGATAAGGCCTGCATGAACTCTATATAGGGAGGACCACAATCCTATGGGCGGGAACCTTGTATGAGCGACGTCGAAAAAGGTCTGTCTAAAGTTGAAAGCTCATATTCCACCGAGAATGGTGTAGCCCAGCCCCAGTCTCGTGGCTTTTGGGGCGACTTTGTTGACGGCTTCAAGCCAGTTAGCCTCGACAAGGTCGATACCACCGGCATGAGCCAGGCTGAGATTGCCGCTGTTTTGACTGCCAACCAGCCTCTCAAGCGCTCCCTCAAGGGTCGTCACATTCAGATGATTGCTATCGGTGGTTCCATCGGTACCGGTCTTTTCATCGGTTCCGGGTCCAGTTTTGCTTCTGGAGGTCCCGGTTCGGTCATTTTGGCCTACATTGTTATTGGTATCATGTTGTTCTGCATGATGCAGTGCCTTGGTGAGCTCGCTGTGCGCTTCCCCGTCAGCGGCTCCTTCTCTGCCTACTCTACCCGTTTCCTCGACCCCAGTTGGGGTTTCGCCATGGGCTGGAACTACGCCCTGCAATGGCTTGTTGTCTTCCCGCTAGAGCTGGTCTCTGCAACACTCGTAATTGGTTATTGGAACAGCGATAATAATGGTGCTACAAATGTGTCCAAGGCGGCATGGTGCGCACTGTTTTACTCTGTTATCGTGTTTATCAACATCTTTGGTGTCAAGGGTTATGGTGAAGCCGAGTTTCTCTTCTCGATCATCAAGGTCGCCGGTGTTGTTGGCTTTTGTATCTTTGGTATTGTTGCTGCTGCCGGTGGCGTTGGCCCCGGCCACCACTACTACGGCGCTCACTACTGGCACGACCCCGGAGCATTCCACTCTGGCTTTAAAGGATTCGTCTCTGTGTTTGTTAACGCTGCTTTTGCGTTCTCGGGTACCGAGCTTTCGGGTCTCGCTGCTGCCGAGTCGTCCAACCCCGCGAAGACTCTTCCTCGCGCTACCAAACAGGTTTTCTGGCGTGTGCTTCTTTTCTACGTTGTTTCGCTCATCATCTGCTCCATGCTCATCCCTTACACTGACGACCGTCTTGGCCAGCACTCTGATGGTCGTTCCTCGCCCTTTGTCCTGTCTATCAGCGACGTTGGTGTCAAGGCCCTGCCCTCGATTATGAACAGTGTTATCATCATTGCTGTGCTCTCGGTCGCCAACTCGTCAGTTTACGGTTGCTCGCGTACCCTCTGCGCTCTTGCCAGCTACGGCCAGGCTCCCAAGTGGCTCGGCTACGTTGACCGTCAGGGTCGCCCTCTTATGGCCGTGCTTGTGACCATTATCTTTGGTTTGCTCTGCTTTGTCTCCGCCTCGGACAAGGAGGCCGATGTCTTTGACTGGCTGCTTGCCTTCTCTGGTCTCTCCTCGCTCTTTACGTGGGGTTCGGTCTGCCTTGCCCTTATCCGCTTCCGCGCTGGTATGAAGGCCCAGGGCCGCAACCTCGACGAGCTCAGCTTCAAGGCCATGGGTGGTCTGCCTGCTGCCTGGCTTGGGTTCGGCATTAACATCGTCATTATCTGCCTTGAGTTTTGGGTTGCCGTGTGGCCCCTTGGTGCTGACCCCAGCGCCGTCAACTTCTTCCAGGTCTACCTGTCGGTGCCCGTGGTGTTACTGTTTTACATCGTCCACAAGATCTACTACCGCACTCCCATGTTTATCCGCGCTAAGGACATGGACCTCGACACTGGTATGCGCAACCTCAATCGCGAGCAGGTGATTGCCGAGAACGCGGAGGAAAAGGCCTACATTGCCTCGCGCAACATTTTCTACCGTGTTTACCGCATGTGGTGCTAAACGGTCATATTTAATCAATTTAATCATGGCAGAAATGCCTTGTCTAGACTTTTCACTTAATGCAGCTGCTGGCTCCCACTTGGGTTGGAGGCGGGCAAGATCCCTGTGATAGTTGGCCCTGAGCTGGTCCTAAAGTGGCCAATAGCTCCGCTCATGCCTAACTGCACGCCTGGCCTACACTATCACGCCAAACCCGCAAGGGCGGGTGACGGAGCTAGCCTAGATCCTAGCGCATAGACAACCATCCACAGATTACATCTAACCGAGCTGAAATTCCTATATACATACATATATATATATATATATATATATGGCTCAACGACCTGCCCTGTCGACCAACGGGACAACCGGCATATCAGCCAGACACCGTCACGTGAAGCAATGAGCCGGCGCCTAGTTGCTGAGCCCCCAGCTAGAACTAAATATAGTATTTACACCAAATCGTACACATGCAAATAAGGAGCGCCGTGGTGCACCAATGCAGGCGTCTTGTTGCTGGTATGACATCATCACGCAGCAACTATGATCGGCCCACACCACCACACACAAAACCACAAACCTCAGACATGGTGGACGGAATTGCACAGCTGAAGCTGCTCGAGGCACTTCGGTCGCCGACAGCCGAGCCATTCAACGAGGTTCAGCGCGTATACAATTTAGAGAACGTCGACAACTTGCTTGAGCTGGCGGTGGGGTCCAACCCCGCTGTTCTTGGCGCCGTGCTCGAGTATTATGGCAAAGTGAGGCGCAACATCAACGAGCAAAATCCGGAGACCGGTAATACTCCTTTGCACATCTGTGCACTCAACAACAAGCTCGAGAACGCCCAGATTCTGCTATCCCAGCCGGCCATCAACGACACCTTGACCAACGCCCAGGGCGAGCTGGCGATCGACTTGGCCAGCACCCCGGACATGCAGAAGTTGATGCAAACTTCTCAAAATGCGTTTTTGCGCGATGTGAGCCTGCGCCTTAAGGCCGCTTTTGCTCAACGCGACCTGCCCACTTTAAAGAAGTTGTTTAGCTCGCCGCGCGTCCAAGAGCTCGTGAGCCTGAATGGCCTTGACCCTGAGACAGGCAGCTCGGTGCTGCATGACGCCGCGGCTGCTGGTGACGCCCCCCTGGTCGAGTTTATCCTCAGCCAGCACGCTGACCCGCTCATCCGCAACTCGCGCCAGCAAGCCCCCATCGATGTGGCCAAGGACGCTCAAGTCCAGCACCTGCTTGCGGCCGCCGCCAAGGAGCAAACGGTCACTGGCGGCCCCACCGAGAAGCTTGAGGGATTCCTCAAAAAGTGGACCAATTTTACTCAGGGCTACCGTTCTCGTTACTTTGTGCTCGAGGGCAGCACTCTCAAGTACTACAAGACCCCCAAGGACCGCGAGCCTCGCGACACGGTGCCGCTGGCCAATGCCAACATCAAGGTGCAGTCCTCGGTTAACAAGGGCTTTGAGATCACTGTGCCTGGCCACAAGCTTGTGCTTCGGGCCCAGCACCCCAACGAGGCCAACCGATGGGTGTGGGCGATACAGAACGCCATCAGCGCGTCGCGCCAGCCCAAAAAGAGCACCTCGTCCCAGGCTACCAACATCACGAGCGCCACGACCGCGACCGCTGTGCAGCCTGGCCTCGGTCCTCTCCCTGGCGCTGCTGGCGGTTCCAGTGGTGCTGTTAACCCCAAGAGCCACGCGCGTCAGCTGTCGCAGGCCCGTAGCGCTCGGTTCATTGACGACCTGGGCGACGCCTCATTGGCGGTCAGCGACGACGAGCTCGACGAGGATGAGCCCATTGAAGGGCCCCCACACCCCGGGAGCATTATTGCTGCGCTTGACGGTCTTGCCGCTTTGACACAGCAGCCCAAATCCGAGCAGTCGGACAAGACGGCCTTGGCCACCATTGAGCAGCTCAAGACCGATATTGAGGCCTGGAAGGTGTACCACGTCAAGGTTACCCGTCGTTTGCAGCAGCAGCTCGAGTCCTCGGACAACCAGCAGCGCCTTTGGGCCCAGAACTGCCGCTCTCTCGAGGTCAAGCTCGAGAAGGCCGAGGGTCAGCTGTACTCGCAGCAGCAGCAGCAGCAGCAGCAGAATGCTATTGAGGAGGAGGATGACGACGACGTTTTCTACGATACCGTGGATGAGTTCCGCCGTGATGATTCTGTCCAGACCCCTGCTGCTTCTGAGGGTGCCGCCACTGTCAAGGGCGATGCACAGGGCCTCCAAGGCGAGCAAGGCCACGACAACTCCAAGGCTACTTCTGGCGCCGCCGCTGGTGTTGGCGGTACTGCCGCTGCTGGTACTGCTGCTGAGCACGAGGACAAGCACGAGAAGGCCGAGGGCCAGGCTGCCTCCGCCTCCGCCCCCAAGGATCAGGGCTCCAGCTCCGCCTCGGGCACCCCCGCCCAGCAAAAGGTTTCCGAGAGCATCAAGAAGGACAACTCGTTTGCTGGCTACGAGGCTGGTCTTCGCAGCAAGCTGCCGATCAACGTCGACGACCGGCCCAAGATCTCGTTGTGGGGCGTGCTCAAGAGTCTCGTGGGCAAGGATATGACCAAGATGGCCCTGCCGGTTTCTTTCAATGAGTGCACCAACCTCCTTCAACGGTCTGCCGAGGATATGGAGTACGTGGACCTTCTTGACAAGGCCGCTGCCAGCACCGACGATCCTGGCCTGCGCATGGCCTATGTTGCTGCGTTTGCTGCTTCGAGCTACTCAAGCACTATTGGACGTGTTGCCAAGCCGTTCAACCCGTTGCTCGGTGAGACCTTTGAGTACTGCCGCCCCGACGGAAACTTCCGCATGATGGCCGAGCAGGTGTCGCACCACCCTCCGATCGGTGCCCTGATGGCCGAGTCGCCGCACTGGGACTTTTACGGGCACTCCAACGTCAAGTCCAAGTTTTACGGCCGCTCGTTCGACATTGTGCCGACCGGCCTTTGGTACATCAAGCTACGGCCCAATGCCGGCTCCGATGCCGACGAGGAGCTGTACACGTTCCGCAAGGTCACTTCAAGCGTTGTTGGTATCATGACTGGTAACCCAATTGTCGATAATTACGGTGCCATGCACATCACCAATCACACCACCGGCGTCACCTGCGAGCTGGACTTCAAGGCTCGCGGCTGGCGCGGAGGCTCGGCCTACAAGGTCGAGGGCTCCATCAAAGACAAGTCTGGCCACGAGTTGTGGACTGTGGGCGGTGCTTGGAACGACAAGATCTATGCCAAGCAGAGCGGCAACAGCAAGAAGCTGCTGCTGTGGACTGTGCACGATCGCCCTAGCGGCCCGTACAACCTGACGCCGTTCGCCATCACGCTCAACGACATTCCCAAGGGCCTCGAGGAGTGGCTGCCTCCCACCGATACTCGGTTCCGCCCCGACCAGCGCGATATGGAGGAGGGCCAGTACGACAAGGCCGACAAGGACAAGCAGCGCCTCGAGGAGAAGCAGCGTGCTGCTCGCCGCGAGCGTGAGGCCAAGGGCGAGTCGTGGACGCCCAAGTGGTACAAGCTCGACAAGCACCCGGTCACGGGCGAGGAGTACTACGCCCCCGTCAACGACTATTGGGCCAAGCGCGCTGCTCGCGACCTTCCTGCGAGCGATATTTTTTAGGTTTTGGAGCATTAGCATAATTATTGTAATTGAGATGGCCGGGAGCTGGCAAACTGCGGGCAACCCGCTGCAAGGGCCCAGCACGTGCAAATGGACGCACGGTGCCTGAACTGACCGCAACCCTTACCCTGTCTCCCCCCCAGCCTTTTCGGCGTTTGGCAGACCGGGGAAAGCGGTTGCAGCTGACAGCCCAAAGAGATAATGCGGGGTAGGTTTTAATAAAGTGCCATACGACGAATCATTGAAAACCTCGGCTAGCTAATTATAAACTCTGGCGCCAAGCCTCCAAGCCACGATCCGCAAACCCATGATCTTCAATCAATGTGGCCTGATTGGCATATGATTGTCAGAGTCACTATGGTGATTTAGGGCTTAGCCTCGAGGCCACCCACTTCCATAGCTTGTAGATCTTGAAAAACTTGGAATCCCCGTGCCTGTTTTAAAAAATTGCACTTGCTTGCCCTTACCCCAAACGCATGATAAGAGACTCTATCGTCCAATGACAAAGACTGATATGCACGACGAGACTAATTCCTTCAAAACCTCTGCTTGCACCTGACAAAGTTTATGGTGAATATTATTCAAGGCCCCGACGGTCCAGAGTATGATCTCCCGGCCTATGATACCGGCGACGTGGCTTGGACAATGTGCTGCACGTTTGGCGTCTTCATCATGGTCCCCGGACTTGGGTTCCTGTACTCGGGATTGGCTCGCCGCAAGAGTGCCCTGAGTATGCTGTGGCTCACCATGATGTCGGCCGCAGTGGCAATGTTTGCCTGGTACTTTTGGGCTTATAGCCTCGCCTTCTCGGCAACGGCCTCAAATGGCTTCATTGGCAACCTGCGCAACATCGTGCACCGCCACACCACCGAGGACGCTGCCGATGCCTCGATCCCCGAGATGTTGACTAGCACGTTCCAGGGTATGTTTTGCGCTGTGACCTGTGCCATTATTGCTGGCGGCGCCGCCGAGCGTGGCCGGTTTGCCCCGTTTCTGCTTTTCATTTTTTTCTGGGCGACAATTGTCTACGCCCCCATGGCTTATTGGGCATGGGGTCCCGATGGATGGGCAGGAGCTCGCTGGGATGTTCTCGATTTCGCCGGCGGTGGCCCTGTCGAGATTGGATCGGGTGTGGGTGGCTTTGTGTACGCTGCCTGCCTTGGTCGTCGCCACGAGAAGCTGCTGGTGAATTTTAGGCCCCACAACATCTCGTTTGTTGTTTTGGGTACCATTCTTCTCTGGTTTGGCTGGCTTTCGTTCAATGCCGGCAGCGCTGGTGGCGCAAACCTCAGGGCTGTCTACGCGATTTGGAACTCCAACTTAACTGCCGTTTTTGGTGCCGCAAGCTGGGTACTTCTCGATTGGCGCCTCGAGCGCAAATGGAGCTCCGTGGCTATCTGCTCAGGCTTCATCTCGGGCCTCGTGGCCGCCACCCCTGCCTCGGGCTGCATCCCCCTTTGGGCTTCGATCATCTTGGGTGTTGTTGCTGGCATCTCGTGTAACTTTAGCACTCAGCTCAAGTTCCTCTTGAATGTCGACGACTCGATGGATACACTCGCCGAGCACGGCATTGCCGGAATGATTGGCCTCATCTTTAACGCCCTGTTTGGTGACTCGATGGTGATCAACTCGAGCGGCGGTGCTATTGGCGAGGGCGGCTGGCTCAACCACAACTGGAAGCAGCTTTACAAGCAGTTCGCCTACATGTGCGCCTGCACTGGCTACACCGTCGTCATGACTGCACTGCTGGCCACGGCCGTCAACTATATTCCTGGCTGCCACCTTCGGGTCTCTGAGGAGGCCGAGGCGCGCGGTATCGATGAGGACCAGATCGGCGAGTTTGCGTACGACTATGTTGAGGTTCGCCGTGACTACCTTGCGTGGGCCCCGCCTGCCCAGGGCCTCGATGGTGCCTCCCCAAACCGCTCACACACCCAGAGCAACGAGCAGCAGGACGCCGAGAAGGTGCTCAGCATCACCGCTAGGTAGCTTTAATTTATTGAACGTATATAATGACTTTTTACAATTGCTCGGGCTCCCCTCCTTGGAGCCGCACCCCAAGTGGTCCCGCTTTGAGGCTGACTGCACCGGCATATGCAGACGCACACCCCCCTTGCAGAAAGTAAACAACCTTACTAAATGGAGTCGCAGCTGGAGCAGCTCCTTCAAGGACTAGAATCAGACAATCTAGGGGCTACTCTGCAGCAAATCCAAAAGCTTCTCGCTCGGCTGCCCGGAAATCCCAACCAAAGCACTCGAAAACGTACGAGCTCGGCTGCCATTGACGAGTTTTGCCAGCTGCAAAATAACTTTGCTCTAAACTTGTGCGGTCGACTCGTCTACTTGCTGGACCGTAGGGACCATGTGCTTGCAGTGCTCCAGTGTATCCAGGGGTGCTGCTTGTTGCACCGTCCCTCGAGGCTGGTGTTCAACTTTGACAGTAGACAGCGGCAGCTGCTCGAGCTGGCCCAAACTAGCGACGAGAAAGTCCAGATTGCGGCCGTTAATACATTTTGCGCACTCATGGTACACCAAATTGAAAATATACGGCGGTTTGAGCGGCTCAATGGCCTCAAGGTGGTCACCGATATTTTCAAGCACAAAAACACAAGTTTCAAGGTCAAGCGTGCCATTCTCGAGTTCCTTTTCTTTTACTTGGTCCCTGAAAGCACCATCCCCAAGCCCGACCGCAAAACAACCGCCGACAAGCAAGTGATTCTCGGCAAGTACCTTAGCAATGTGGATGGTCTGGTACGCGAACTCGAGGTCAACAAACCGTTTGGGTCCATGGATCTCGACTGGTAATATTTATGTATACTATTATTTATGCTCATTCTGTGTTCTGCTCTCTCCCAGTTTGTTGCCCAACCGGTCATAAAGCTGCTATATAAACACGTCCGACGATCCATTCACGGCGATGATTAACGGCATATTCATTTATGGCCTAAGGGGCGAGGTGCTGGCATCTCGCATCTACAAGGATGGACTACGCAGGGCTGTGACAGACGTGTTTAGGGTCCAGGTGATTTCCAATCCCGAGTGCAAGGTACCTATTCTGACGCTGGGCAGCACCTCGTTTTCGTACATTCGGCACGAGAACCTGTACATTGTTGCTGTTACGCGCCACGATGTTGATGCAGCACTTGTTTATGAGCTACTTTACAAGTTTGTCGAGATTGCAACCCCGTTGCTCGGCACACTCGATGAGAATGCCTGCACCACAAAGGTCCACATTGTCTATGAAATACTGGGAGAATTGATTGATTTCGGCTACCCTCAGCATACAGAGCTGTCCAGTTTAGGCGGTGCTCTCCAAAAGGGCAAGAGCTTTAGCAGCAAACCTCAAAAACAGAGCAAGAGCCTCAGCTTTAGCCGGTCTGCCACGGGATCCACTCCCTGGCGCGTAGGCGACATCAAGCACCGCCAACACGAGATCTATTTGGACATTATTGAGTCAATAAACATTGTTGCCAGCACCGATGGCAGCGTGATTTCAAGCAGCATCAATGGCGAGGTTCAAATGCGCACGCAGTTGAGCGGCATGCCCACGTGTCTCATGAGCCTAACGCCTGGTGACGAGAATGATACTCTGCTTGAGGACTCTCAAATGCACCAGTGCGTCAATTTGGCAGAGTTTAGCAAGAGCCAAGTGATCTCTTTTGTGCCGCCCGATGGTGAGTTTCAGCTCATGAAATACACGGTTGTGCAGGGCATCAATGTACCTTTCCATGTTACCGCGAGCGTGCACGAAGCAGGTACGACTCACGTCGACTATGAGATCTTTTTGCGCGCAGCGCTGCCCAGTAAAACTTCGGCCTCGGACGTTGTGGTCAGGGTGCCAGTGCCCCCCAGCGTGCTCAAGACCAAATTTAAGGCGAGTCGCGGCAAAATCACTCACAAACCCGGGCTGCCGTTCGCCGAGTGGAGGCTCAGCCGACTTTCAGGGCACCAGGATGCCAAGCTCAGCGGTACTGCCGAGCTGTCGCCGACCGAGCAGGTGTGGTCGCGGCCGCCAATTGTGGTTGAGTTTAGCATCAGCATGTACTGCAGCTCGGGTCTCAAGGTGCAGTACCTCAAGCTCGACGATTCTGCGGGCTACCAACCGCTCAAATGGGTGCGGTATGTCACAAAGAACGGTAGCTATGAGGTGAGAATATGAGGGTAGGATGTGTGTAATTTTAGCAGAACTGAGTGTAATTGAGGGGCACAAGTGGGAGAGGGCACCAGCGGGGCACCACGGAGTACCACGGGGCCACTAGGGACCACCAGACATCGAGCACCCATGGGCCACCCCTGGCACGCTCAGCGGCATCTACAAAGAACATATCGTCATACTATCTAACAATCTAGTTGAAAGAAGAGGTGAAAGCCTCAGTAGCGGACTTGAGCTTCTGGATCTCCTCCTTGGACAGCTCACCCTTGGTGTTGATGGCGTCAATGATGGACTTCTCGTTAGCAGCAAGGTAGTCCTTGAACTCCTTCTCGTAGCGACCGACGTCGGCGACGGCGATCTTGTCAAGGAAACCGTTGACACCGGCGTAGATGATGGGAGCCTGCTCGCTGGCGGCGAGGGGGCTGTACTGGGGCTGGATAAGCAGCTGGGTCAAGCGCTCACCACGGGTAAGGGTCTGCTTGGTAGAGGCGTCCAAGTCGGAACCGAACTGGGCAAAGGCGGCGACCTCACGGTACTGGGCCAAGAAGAGCTTGAGCGAACCGGCGACCTGCTTGACGGCCTTGACCTGAGCGGCAGAACCGACACGAGACACGGAGAGACCGACGTTGATGGCGGGGCGGATACCCTTGTAGAAGAGCTCGGCCTCGAGGAAGATCTGACCGTCGGTAATGGAAATGACGTTGGTGGGAATGTAGGCAGACACATCACCACCCTGGGTCTCAATGACGGGCAAAGCAGTCAAGGAGCCGGCACCGTGGGCCTCAGAGAGCTTGGCAGCACGCTCGAGAAGACGAGAGTGCAAGTAGAAGACATCACCGGGGTAAGCCTCACGTCCGGGGGGACGGCGAAGCAAAAGCGACATCTGACGGTAAGCAACGGCCTGCTTGGACAAGTCATCGTAGATGATCAGGGCGTGGCGACCATTGTCACGGAACCACTCACCCATGGCGCAACCCGAGAAGGGAGCAAGGTACTGAAGGGGAGCGGCCTCCGAGGCGGTGGCAGCAACAATGATCGAGTACTTGAGGGCACCGTTAGCCTCCAAAATCTGGCTGAGCTGAGCCACGGTCGAGCGCTTCTGGCCAACGGCGACGTAGACGCAGTAAAGCTTCTTGGACTCGTCGGTGGTGTTGTTAACACTCTTTTGGTTGATGATGGTGTCGACACCGATAGCGGTCTTACCGGTCTGACGGTCACCAATGATCAGCTCACGCTGACCACGGCCAACGGGCACGAGGGCATCGACGGCCTTAAGACCGGTCTGCATGGGCTCGTGGACCGAGCGGCGGGGCAAAATACCGGGAGCCTTGAGCTCAGCACGGCGGCGCTCCTTGTTGTTGAGGGGGCCCTTACCGTCAATGGGGTTACCAAGAGCATCGACAACACGGCCGAGCAACTCGGGACCGACGGGGACGTCGACAATGGTACCGGTACGCTTCACGGTCTCACCCTCCTTGACGAGAGCATCGGAACCGAAAAGCACAACACCGACCTGGCCGGCCTCGAGGTTAAGGGCCATACCCTTGACACCGGAGCTGAACTCGACGAGCTCCTCGGCCTGAATCTTGTTAAGACCGAAAACACGGGCGACACCGTCACCGATCGAGAGGACACGTCCAGTCTCGTCGAGGGAGGCCTCGGCCTGAACACCGCGAATGCGCTCCTCAAGAATGCTCGAGACTTCGACGGGCGAGGCCTTGGCGTAGCTGCGCGCAAGGCTAGGGCGTGCAAAGCGAGTTGTCTGGCGAAGAGCACTTCTAAACATGATAGCAGACGATGAGTGTAAAAGAGCCCAATGGGAGTTATAATCGTCAGGTAGGGTAACCCCAAAATGCTGCTCATTGGCTGAAAATTACTGTGTGCTTGGGTAAGCTGTCGGTCACGTGGGCCGCCGAGAGCTTTGTTCTCGGAGACCCGTCAAGCGTTTGTGTTTTAGCATCTAATTTTTCAAGATATGTGCTTTGGTATGTACCACAAGTGAAATTTCATTAACGGTCACTCGCGGTGCCCACTAATCGTTGCACGGCAACCGGGCACCTTGAGGGTGGGGGGCACAAACTAGCATTACTTGTTAGATATACGTGAAATTTTAGCTTTTTGAGATACCCTGGAGCGGCTCTCAGCTGCTTATGTGGCCCCAAAGCCAGCCGCGAGCCAGGCCAGACCAGGGCGAGACCCTAGCGAGAGCTCAACTAAATTAGGACCGTACTAGGTGACCCCCAGGTGAGCACCGAGTGGCCTCTGGCCAAGCTAGCTGCGCCAGCCAACAAAAACAATTACTTTCTAGCTCTAATCTACTTCAAATACAACAGCATCTCGCTAGGATTCTCCAGCAAGTTTTTCCATTTGCTCACCAGCAGAGCTACGGTCATGCCGTCCAAGATGCGGTGATCGCCTGCCCAGCTGCAGCACATTATGCTGCGAGCAACAACGTTCCCTTGCTCGTCGAACCGTGGCAACTTGCGAATCTTGCCCAATCCGCCAATACACACCTGATCCTGGACAATCACGGGGCTCACATACATACCGCCGGTGCTGCCAATGTTTGACAAGGTGATGGTGCCGCCCTTGAGGTCCGCCGAGGTCAATTGACCTGCAGCACCCAATTCCTGTAGTCTCGCGAGCTCGTCGCCAATCTCGGCCACACTCAAAGTTTCACAGCTCTTGATGGAGGGCACCACGAGACCGCCGGGGGTGTCCATGGCGATGGCGATATTATGTCTAGGGCGCATTTCTACTGCTTGCTCTTCCACCAGCAGCCTACTGTTTGCCACTGGGTACTCTCCAAGCGCAATTGACAGGGCCTTGATCATGAACGGCATGTACGACAGCTTCTTGGGCCGGTTGCGGTTGACGCGGCTGCGGAGATCCACAAGGCTGTCCATCTCAATTTCTTCGGTGTACAAAAAGTGGGGAGTTGAAGCAGCCTTGGACATGGACACAAACATGTGTTTTGCAATGCCCTTGAGCGGTACAGTGGTGGGCGGAGGAGGTACACTACTGCGCCCGGCGGTCCCCTTGATCAAATTAAGGATATCCTCCTTCATTACACGCGAGTCCTTGCCGGTACCACTGACCTGCGCAATGTCAATACTGTGCTCTTTGCACAGCCTGCGTACCGCCGGGGTCGCGACTGCCCTGGCGTGAGAATGCGAGGGCTCGGCGGTCTCTTTGGAAACATTTGCCTCAGACTGAGTAGACTCAATGGGCTTGAATGGCTCTACTGGTGTCACTTGCTCGGCTGGTTCAGCTTTCTCAGCTACCTTAGTCGCTGCAGAGGCCCCACCCGCCGCATCGTCAGTGTCAATATCAAGCAGGGGCGACCCGACCTGGGCCATCTGCCCAACCTCATAGTGAAGGGCCTTAATCACGCCCGAGTACCGAGAAGTAATTTCAACCGTTGCCTTGTCACTTTGGACCTCGCAGATAGGATCAAACTCATCTACCCGCGCGTTGGGCTGGACGTACCACTGGATCACCTCGCATTCCTTGATGCCCTCGCCAACATCAGCCAATTTGAACGGTCTGATCGCTTTTAGGAACCGGCCTTGAGAGAATTTGCGCGCCAATTGGCCACCGCGAAACATGATGAATGTAGCGAAATGTGTGTGTGGGGTACACCCTTACCCTCTAGAAGTTGGGGCAATGCGGGGCTCAAGAGAGTAGAGTAACGGGGCTTTGGCAGCATTTTCGTATAATATTATGGGGGCTTTGGGGACAAAAATGGTGGCTTTACAATTTTATTGTGCCTGACCAGTGCGGTGCGGGGTCGCCTTTGAGGCGTGTTGGACATTCCACCGGAAATAAGATAGGTTGGCAGGTAAACTTAGCTGTGGTGTTTAATATATCCTAAAGCTCGCGCCGGCTTCGACCAGCAAGGCTTTCGGCCCCCAACACACACCACCAGCACCACCATCGTCCCCTTGTTACTATGTACGAAATGACCCCTTTGCGTCTTTGCAGTAGAGGCAGAAACAGCCCGAAAAATTATATTTTGCAGAGATTCACATTACTCTATGCGAATGTTGAGTTACACTTCTCAAATTCCGGTAGGAAGGCTATGTTAGGCGGCCGCTGATTTCCCAAGTATGGACGTTTTGGCTCAAAACTCATTTTAAATTGGGATCGATTATAAATATTGTCGAGGTATCAAGAAGAAATATCTGGGAAATTATGGACATAGGATGGCGTTGACTACATTTTGGGATAGTTATCATCACGCTCGCGTACAATATAAAAAATGCCCAATATCCCCCTCTCCTGAAAGGGTTGTAGTCCTGTGTAAAGGTGTACACTAGCCAAAATTCATATTTTCAGTGTCCGAAAAATCTCAATGGCTCAAATATCTCTGAACTTAGCACTAAACGCATCGGCAAGGTTAAGAACACACGCGCGTATGTCAAACTATGCGCCGCTAGACGCCTTCGTTGCTTTTCCAAGCAAGGGCAAGGGAGAGGTCCTTGACGATGCCTCGTCCAACTAAAGACCACCTCAAAAGCTTGAAACCTAAACAGGAGTCATCGAAATGCAGGTCCGAGTATGATCACGCGACCAAATTGATGCCTGCACACTTACAGTTTCGGTAATCGTGCATATGCAGAATGAACAATTTCACCAAAGAGTTTCTGCTATTTATTGAATAATTGCGCTCCCACACTGGGTTTTAAGCCGCTTGCTACTTTATGAGCTATCCATGCACAGTTTGTAATTTCAAACAATTCATTTAGCGACAACATTCAGTGCGATCGGGGTAATGATCGTTACTGCTCGAGCAAAGCTTGCATATCTCTGCGAAACACAACTTTTTTCGTCTCCCGATAGTAAAACAGCTCTAGTAGACGTGTTCTCGGAGGTGGGGGTAGGGGGATCTTGCGTGCATATCCCCCTGCATAGCCCCGGAATCCCAGGTGTGTGATCTTCAGCTTGCGCTGAGTATTCCTGAGTCTGAGCATCGGCTTAACTAAAATCTACGGAGTTATCTGTCATTGTAATGTTATATTCCTCACAGCGGTTGAGTAGCGTGAAAACGCACACAACCTACATCGATTATGCACGACGTGCATATGACGCTTTGACACGTGCCTCGACGTTATAAATTTAAATCAGATATAAAGTAGTGGGCGCGTCCACAGATATTTGCAATGGCTTCTGTTCTTCAATTCCCCGCTCCCACAGCCGGTTCTACGACTCAATCGAGCGAGAAGCCTGCCGCTCACTCGCGCTATCTTCTTTACGACGAGTCGAATGATGCCTTTGACGTCCAGCCCAAGGAAAAGACGCACTCTGGCCATTCACCCTATGCTCTCAAGGCTGAGGGTCCTTCTGTCCTCAAGGACTATGAGCCCAAGAAAGCCACTGGTATTCTTGACGCCACCTACAAGTACACCGAGGAAACCCCTGACATTGGTCGCACATACCACGATATTGACCTCCGCGACTTGATTGACAACGATGAGCTGCTCCACGACTTGGCAGTCACCATTTCTAGGCGCGGTGTTGTCTTTTTCAAAAATCAGCACAACCTGACCGTTGAGCAGCAGAAAGTGCTCACCCAAAAACTCGGTCTGGCTGCAGGCAAGCCCAAAACTAGCGGCCTGCACATCCACCCCACTGCCCTTGCCGGCGGTCTGCTCAAGGACGACAAGATTGACCCCGAGGTGTTCCTGGTGAGCTCGCGCCTGTTTAGCCGCCTTTACTACAACGACATTGCTCAGCGTCCCCACCACATGCGCATTGTGCGCCGCGACAACTTGGAGGACAACTGGCACAGCGACATCACCTTTGAGCCTGTCCCTGCCGACTTTAGCTCCATGCGCCTCATTGAGTCTCCGAGCGGTAACCCCACTGCTGAGGAGCTCGCCAAGGTTGGCGGCGGTAAGACTGGTGGCTCTGGTGGCGACACTCTGTGGGCCTCTGGCTACTCTCTTGCCGAGCGCATCTCGCCCAAGATGCTCGAGTTTCTGGAGGGCTTGACTGGTACGTACTCGCAGCCTCGGTTCAGACAAGGCACCGATGGCCTCAATGTGCCCTTTTACTCTGCCCCTCGCGGTGCCGAAGAGAACGTTGGCGACCACCTGTTGGCCAAGCACCCCGTTGTGCGCACCAACCCCGTTACCGGCTGGAAGTCGCTGTTTGCTGTCGGTGAGCACTTCCAGGGCTTTGACGGGCTCACCAACACCGAGTCCCAGATCATCAAGGACTACATTCTGCGGGTTCTGCAATCGTCGCCCGAGATCCAGGTTCGCCACAAGTGGAGCCCAGGCGACATTGGCATCTGGGACAACCGCTGCACATACCACAGCGCCATTTATGACCTGCTTGGCGACTCCTCGGCCGTACGCACTGGTGTGCGCGCCATGGGTGTTGGCGAGCGCCCCTTCTTTGACCCCAAGAGCAAGCTGCGCTACGAGGCTCTTGAGGAAGAGAACAACTAGTTTAAAATTTTATGAGTATAATGATTTCTGTGTGTCTGTGGGGAGGGGCTGCAATGCCTCTGCAATTGCGAGTAGCTAGAGGCCGTAGAGGGCCGCGAGGGATGGGCGTCGAGGGCAGGTCGCGGCCCCTCGGCCACCCGCAGATCACCCCACAGGTCAGTAACAGATCCAAGTCAGGCACGATACAAGATACCTAAAAGGGCTCTTGTGGGACTCTAATTTCCACAGATTGCCCCAATTCCCTCCAAAAAAATTGACCCTGCCCCCTCTGCACCACCTCAGACCATCTCAGATCACATGACCCAAGACCAAAAGCTTACCAACCAATCACGCTACACCTCTCAATGCTCAGAACCACTTTGAAGAGCGGCCGCCCCGTTTTCGCCCGCTGCAACCACCGCATCGTGCACGAGTACAATGCCGAGAAGGCCAAGGAGTTTGCTGAGAACGCCAAGCACGTCATCGAGCACAACCAGGGCACTACCAAGCTGTGGAAGAACATCTCGCTTGCGACTGTTCCCTTGCTCGCTGTTTGTGCCTACTACGTCTACGGCAACGAGTCTCACCACTTGAGCCACCTCAAGCACGTTAGCGAGGTCCCCGATGAGGAGTGGCCTACCGAGTTTGAGTACCAGAACGTCCGCTGGAAAAGGTTTTTCTGGGGCGACAAGACTCCCTTCTGGACCTGGGCCAACCACAAGAAGGACTAGTTTAGCTTAAATATGATCTAAGAGATTCAGAGACGAGCTCGTTATGCTAATCACTCAACCGCCTTAGGCATTAAATACAAACAGGTTATTTGTGGCCGCAATGGCCATTGAGTTCTCATAGGGGTGCCAACTGAGATGCAAAATTGATTTCCTGAAATCGGGCTGCTTGCGAGGCCTCGGGCGCATCATCTGTGCGCGGTTGCGGCCCTTGGCCTTTGGTGACTGGCTGCGTTTGCGGAAGGCGGCCTTGTCGGCCTGCAGCATAACAACTTCCTCATCGCTCGAAACCAGAGCATTAGGGTAGATCAAAAAGTTGTTGCTGTAGGTTCCAGTCACCAGGCTCTTGGAGTCGCCCGACACCTCTACCTCGAACCGGTCAAAAATCGAGTCAGACTCGTAAGTGGTGCACAGAATGTTGCGGATATTCTCGTGAACCTTGATGGTCTTGATCGGGTGCGAGTCCATGTTGACGTCCCAGATCTTTACCGTCATGAAATCGCGAGCAATGATGTAGCGGCCATCGGGGCTGAATTTGATGTCGCTGATCGAGCTGGTGAACTCGGTGAAAAACGACTCAGCCACCGGGTCCCAGCGGTCCTCGTAAACCTTGCTCGAGTTGTCGCACAGCGCGCGCTCGCGCATATCGGCCAGCCGCACAGCGCCCTTGCACGTGCTGTACATAAACAGGTTGCAGTGGGTGGGATGGCACTCTGCCGCAGTGATCACATCAGTCAACTCCTCCATAGTGGCGGGCCTGATGTCAACAATGTTGAACGACTGGTTTGCATGGCCCATATTCCACAGGTTGATGCGCAGATCGTCGCTGGAGATAAACGTCTCGTTATCCGAATTGATCGAGATGCTGTTGATGTTGTAGGTGTGGGCGCCGCCATAAATCTTGCGCGGGGTCGTGGCAACGATTGTGTCGTGCAGGTTCATCCGCGGAAGCTTAAGCTGGCTCACGCTGGTAAAATCGCCGGGCTGGGCCTGGTCAGAGTGATTGTTCTCGGCAACAACCTTGAGGCTCTTGTTGAACACCTTCCAGAGCTTTATAGTCTTGTCGTTTGTACTGAGCAAAAAATGTGCATTATTCTGGCGCCGGCACCACTTAATTTGATTAATTTTTTCCTCGATTTCCAAGCTCTTTAGGTAGTCAAACTCCTGTTCATGTGATTGAAACTCTGTCAAGAACTTGTATTCGCATTTTTTGTTGCCGCTCTTTTCAAACAAAACCACGCGGCCCCCGCGATCGCCTGTGGCCAGATAGTCACCCGAGTGATCAAACTGCACTGCACTGATCACATCCGACTCAGTTATGCTGTCGATGTCGCTCTTGTCGCCAAAGCATTGGCTGAATGCCCAGTTTGTGGTGTCGCTGTTTGCGGGCATGAGGAGCTGACAAACCCCCAGCCCGCTGATTTATCCTCTCATAGCCAGGTGCTAGCTCGACCCAAAAAAAAATGGACTCGCAAAAACCAAAGCGCAAGTTCGCACCCAAGGCGGTGGGGCGTAGGTCTGAGAAAGATCGCCAAGAAAGCGCACCCACAATCAAAGAGGAGCCCAAGGAACGGTCCTCTACACAGCAAACCCTGCCGAGAAGAAGACGAGAAATCAAGGGTGAATACCTTGACGATGTCCAAGGTCCGCTCAGTGCACCCAGTTTGGTGGACCCCCGTGGCGGCCAGCGCAGGTTCAATGCAGGCGGAGGCGGCGGCGGCGGCGGTGGTATTCGTGGAGCAGGTGCTGCTAGCGGTATTCACACCCAGCAGCGGCCCTCGGGGACAGGCGACGAAGAGCCCAAGGGCGACCGTATCGATGTTTCAGAAGATAACGGCTTTTATGCTCCTCAAGTTGTCTCCAAAACAGCGCTGGCAAGCGACGAGACCCCCACTCTTGACCACGACAAGCTGTACCTTTTCAGCGTGCCCCAGCTACAACCTCCGGCCAGCGACGATGCCATGGAGGTCGACACAACGCAGCAGGTGGGTACCCTGCGCAAGCATGCCTCGGGCAAGGTTACCATGCTAATAGGCGAGGCCGTGTACGAGTTGACCACGGGCGTACCGACCACCAGCGTTCAGGACGTGGTGCTGGTCAAGGGCGACAATGCGTTCAAGATTGGAACCGTGGACGGGCGCATGGTGCTTGTACCGAATTTTGCATAGACGTAATTTAAACTATTTTAAGGCCTGCAGCTCCATGCATCAGCGGGGGTGGTGCCTCAGCCGCAGCTCCCAGGCAGCTCAGCTCAGCTCCCAGCCCCGGGAGCTTACCATCATGCCTCTAGGCGAATACCTCATGTACACAGCGGGCTTTGTGCCCAAATCAGACGTTGATGCGCAGATCAGATGCAACAATGTCCTTGTCAAGGCTCTTTCTGCCGTCAACAAGGAGGTGGCTGCCGGTAACGACGCCGCCCGCCCTGAGCTTGCCCAGCTTCAATCGACCCGTAACATGCTCAAGGAATGGGCCGGGGCATACAATTGGCGCAAGGCGGAGAACTTTTGGAACTACTGGGACAAGAACAAGCAGCAGATCCTGAGTTTGAGCGGCGGCGATTACCTGTCTCAGGTGGAGGAGCTTGAGCAGGGCAGGTACTACAATGATTAATTTGCTTTATTTAACTTAATACTGGAGTATACAGGGGAGTAGAGTAGAGGAAGGGTGCCCAAGCTGAGGTCCATGAGCGAGCGTAATGCGCAGTCCAATGTGTCCCAGCATTTGTCCCAATATGTCCCAGCACATTGCCTTGAGACCCTGACCCAGCACACCCCAGGCACTCAGTCCCCGTCACTAAATAACTTGTCTAATTGAAAGACTCGGAACCGCATGGTAGGGCATCCTGAGCTCCGTTGGGTATAGTCACACGCGGTCACATGCGGTCACATGCGGTCACATACAGGGCCGCACGTGTAGCACCACCTGTGGCACCAGCAGGGCCACTAGCAGGGCCACAAACAGCGACTCACAGCCACTCCAACTCATTCTCGCAAATCATATACACAATAAATAAATTTAATAGCCAAATACGCGGCCTGCCTCGAGCTCACCAAGGATAACGTCGCCGTCGACCTCCTCGCCCTCGACAGCCTCAACCACCGAGAACCGTACCGCGTCCCAGCACTTCCAGAACCGGCTCGAGGCGTCCTGGTCGTGCGAGTCCACGAGGTCGCTCATGTAGTATTTTGAGTTGAGCAGCTGCTTCTTGAGCATCGCCAGCTGCTCCGTGTGCGCCTGCTCGCTCGCGGTCTCGTCGTCGCTGACCGGCGAGCGCGGCGTGTACCGCTGCTCCTCTGCCTGCAGAGTCGAGTCGCAGTACTCGGCCCACACGGCGTCGATCCCGCTCAGCAGGTACTCAAAGCAGCGGCGGCGCGCCTCGCGGTCGGCGTCCGACGCAATCGAGCGCCGCCGCATCTGCTGGTGCCGCCGCAGCAGCACGCTCGACAAAAACTCTTGCTCGCTGCTGCTGCCCTCGTACAGCTGTGGCGACATGGGCCGCGTCAGCGGCTTGCTCAGCGTGGGCGCGGCAATGCACACCGTGCGCCGCCGCTTGCGGGCCCTGAGCGAGCGCAGCGGGCTGGACAGGCCATCGCTGTCCTCGTCGTCGCTGCTCACAGAGTGCTTGCCTTCGGCCACAAACGAGCGGATAGGAGTGGCCATGGTGCTCGCACTGCCAGCAGAGCTGCCAGAGGTGGCTGTGTAGGGGCTCGCGGGCGAGCTCAGAGCGGCGCCCTCGGTGGCGTCGGAGGTGGCGCCGGTGGCGCCAGAGGGTGGCAAATTCTCACTTTGAACAGGGTGGCCGCAGTGAGGGGCGGCTGGTGCCGGAACGGCGGGCCGAAATACGGGCCTGCTCTTTTCTACAAGCGGTTTGTTCATATCACAAACACTCAACTTGGAACTAGACGGGAGTATTTTCTGGGTAGACGCGTCGGGCTCGAGTTTTATGGTGCCAGTCGTTGTCGATCCAAGGGGGTCTACGCCTGGCTTCTCAGCGGTTGCTGTGGTGTAGTATGAAGAGTTTGTCAGCCTCGCGTTCTCTCAAGGCTTTCGACCAATGAACGGCCCGTATTCCGGTAGGGTAACCTAGTTAAGGTCACGTGGTCTGCGTCTCGAACTTTCCATTTCAACCTTTATCCTAAACTACCTTGAGGCAGCTCTACATTGTCTCAATTCTATTTAAACATTCACCTGAATCACTTGTAGTCACCTAGGCGACCAGGCCTGGCCGGGAAATTGAGCGCCTATGGCGATAATTTTAGAGATTCTACGCGTCTCCTTTTAAGGGCTTTATTCTAGTTTGCAAAGTTTGGATCATTTATTCTTGACCAATTTCGTCGTTTGTGGGGTTTAACCAGGTCTTACAATAGTTTCGTGATGCGTAAACTTTATAATTTGTGGGGTAAATAAAAGATCAAACTTGAAATAGGGTACGTAGAATTGGCAGCGTGGGGCTAAATCTGCTCAGACTAGGGGCCAAATATCCATCTAGAGCTATGTGACGTCCATGTTGTACCGGCATTAGGTCGGGCTACAACATTCTGCTTCATTGTCTCTCATGTCTGGTGGCCGGATCCGCTCCAAGTTGCGGCGGTTCCGAGATAGCCGCCACAGACGGCCTCATGAGGACGAGCTCAGCCTACTCAGGGCGGAGATCAAGTGTCTCCGTCAAGAGATTGCCGAAACTCGCGAGATGACCTTTGCTGCCAACCATACGTTCAACAACTACACGGTGCGTGCGCCGAGCCTTAGCTACCAGCACAGTGTTCCCGACAGCCTGGCCAGGCTGCGCACAAGCAGATCTAACGTGCAAACTGTTGCTTCTGTGGTCGACGCTAGTTCCGTCTATGAGGAGTCGTCTGCGCAATTGGACGCTGCTCAGCAGTCGGGGGCTGCCAGCAGCCGTGTTGACTTTGACCTGTATCCAGACGAGGAGGATGTTCCTAACCAACGGTCCCAGGCATTGAAGGATGGCTTTTGGCATCATCGCCAGGCCACGCTGCCATTGACGACCAAGTCTCTCAACAAGGAGAACGCGGACCAGCTGGCCAAACTGTTTGGCAATGGAGGACCGCGTACTCTTGGTAGGACCAGACCTCTGCAAAGTATGAATATGTTCTAGCCTAGTATAGTTGTTATACATGTTTTAATTAGAGCCCCACTCAAACGGTGGGACCCGGTTGGGAGCGCGCCTTTATCTCTGCTGACAGGGCACCTTCCTTACACATGTCCTCTGCTGTTCCTGGCGGTCCCAAGGCTGCAATTAGACGCCGCGCCAACCAAGAGCGCAAAGCTGCTTCCTCGAGCGAGCGTCCTGCCTCCACCCAGAGTGCCGGCGCCGGTGGCTCTTCCAACACACTCCTCAAGCTCTACACTGACGAGTCGTCTGGCCTCACCGTCGACCCCGTCGTTGTGCTTGTTGCTGCTCTTGGCTTTATCTTCTCGGTTATTTCCCTGCACGTGGTCACCAAAATCACCACCAAGCTCTCTGCTTAACTGCAAACCTAAAATGTCAATAACTTATAGAAAAATGGTCACTTGTGGGTCTCCCGAGTGAAATATCCGTTAAATAGTGTCGAGATGGACTTTTAATCAAGGGCAACACATTCTGTGTTTGCTGTGAGTAGCGCTGAAGCTCGCTAACGCGTCGCGGGTGGGCTAAATTAAATTGACCAAAAGGCAGACTACAGTGGGTGGGCTGGCTTCAACTATTGACTATAGCTAGGAAGAAGCGAGCAGCTGAACTTTAGCCCATGTACTGTAGTGTTAATGCCTCAGTTTGGATACGCCCGGCCCGCATCAGGAGCTCCTAACATAGGCCAAACAGACGAGGAAGTAGCAGTTTCAAGCCTAAAATAGAAATATTGTACCAGGAATAGCTGCAAATTCCTATAGAGAACCCATTATGGCCTTTTTCTGCTGGAGTAGTGCTATGTTCAAGGCAGCGGTTCACCTACGCCAGAGTATACTAAAATAGGTTCCAGAGTAAAAGATCAAAGCAAATGTAATAGAAGATGCTTTACAAAAAGGGTTTGTTGATTTAGCCTCGAGTTATGGCTGCGATAATAGAACTTCAGATTGCAGAGAGAAGTGCCATGTGTGATACATTAATCTGGACTCACTTAGCCAATATAATACGGGATTGGCAAACCGAGAGTATATACGCAAGGCCTAAAATAACACAATTGCGTAAAAGGCTGAAAATGGTTATCCAAATTGGGGAGTTTGAGCCTGCAATATCTCGATAATTGCTGAAGGCTGGAAGGAAAGAGCAGCCTTCATGGATGCAATAGAGCTTTGTAGCTGCAATTAGTGCAAGTTTGAGGCTTCATCCGGTCTGTGGATGAGATTATAGGCCGATCTAGCGAGCTAATGGTAAACTGATATTGAGGACTTGAATTTCACTTTGTAAAGCCAAAATCGTCTGGAATTGATAAATATTGTGCTATAATGACTTGATAACAATCGCAAGAGGAGATACACGACGAGAGCCAAAAATTGGTTTTGCCCATTATCTCATGAACAGGCCGCAAATGCGGCCACATTATTAATTATATCATTAGATTATAAGCCAATAAACCTACTTATTAGACTAGTTAAGCTGAAAATAGGCTGTATCAAGAGTTATCAAAAAATATTTTTGACAAAATTTTGAAAAACAAGTGCTAGTCCAAACATCTGGTACGATATTTTAAAATTTTTGTCAGAAATCAGGCGTTAGTGGTTTAGTGGTAAAATACGACGTTGCCATCGTTGTGCCCCCGGTTCGATTCCGGGCTAACGCATTCTTTTTGCTTCTCCCTGCTTTTGCAGGGGGAGCGGCTCATCTTTTGGGACGATATCAAATAGTTCTTTTTTTGAGGGGTTTGCTAGAAAAAGCCTAAGGTCCTCTTAGCCTGCCAGATTTTACCTTTTATGCCCATACCTCTGCTAGTCAGTGGGGATCTGGTCGCCCTCCAAAATCCAAATACATTTCCTTAGAAAGCCATGTCTCGGCCAGGCATTTTCAACCGGTTGCGCTCATATATCTGGCATGAACAAGAGCCAAATCCCCAGGTAAACATTACTATCGAAGATACCTCGGAGAAGGTGGTTGTGGAGCAGCCCGTTGCCCCTGCTGCCTCTGGTCCCAAAGTCGAGGGCCCCAATGAGGAACTGAGGTCCTTTTTTGAGGCTAACGGTGACAGAGAGCTGTCTAAAATCGAGGTTCTCGGCGTCCTTAATCTTATTTCGCAGGCAGTAGCCCGCGACGAGAGCGTGCTCGACCTGAGCAACGTTTCTCGCAGCGCCAACTCGAGCGCCTACCCCCCTCAATTCACAACCTCGTTTAGCACATCAAACATCGCTGATTTGACTGGCAACCGCAGCATCGGCGGCAGCCGTTCTCGGAGTCGCCGCCCGCTGGCCTCGGGCCCCAAGCGTCAATCTGCCAAGTCGCTCACCCGCTCACAGTCTAGCCATGGCATTTCGATTCCCAAGGCCAGTGCCCCTGTTGAGACAAAGTCTCGTAGGCCAGTTCTGGGCAAACCTCGGCAGGCCAGCCCCGCTGATATCTCCTCCACAGCGACCGACTTTTTGGGGACTTTTGACGAGCCCATGGACGACGATACCAGGCCCAGGGCGTTTGAGCCCAAGGCAACAAGTACTCTGCGCGCGCCTTTGGCTGCCTCCACGCCTTTTAAATCTGCATTCCAGCCCGCATCTACCCCCTCCACGAGGCCCCAAAAGCCGGTTGAGAACCTCTTTGCATCCAAGCCCAGCAGTGCGGTGTTTGGCCAAAAACAGCAAGCGCAGCAAGCGCAGCAGGCTGTAACCGCACCACTGACCAAAAACTCGTCAGTGTTTACCCCCAAGACCGCAGATGTTGCTTCGAGCGACTTGTACAAGAGCGTTTTTGACCCCAAGCCTGCTGCCACCGACAAGCCCGTGAATGGGTTCGGCAAGGCACCTGAGAAGGCTGCTGCTGAAAAGCCTGCGTTTACCTTTGGTGCTACTTCTGCGCCTGCTGTCTCTAAACCTGCTTTTGGCTCGGCGGCTCCTGCCCCCGCGGCTGACCCCGCGGCTGCCCCTGCGCCGTTCAGTTTCAGCGCGGCTGGGTCGTCAAAACCCGCATTCAAAGCTGCCGTGCCCGCAAAAGACGCCAAGCTTGTGCAGACTCCCAAACCATTCAGCTCGATCGGCGACGGCATGGACATGGACGTCGACATGGACTTTGACTTCCCTGCCACTGTGCCTGCCACCACCAGCAATGGCCAGGGCAATGGCGACGAGTACATGGACGAGTTTAATTTTTGAGAGAGCGTGGAAACGATAGATCGTATATGCTAATAAATATTGCTATGAACCGACAATCTGCTTGATGCCTTCCTCCTTGCGTTTGTTCATGTCGGGGGGCAGCGGGCTGAGGCGTTGTGAGTCGGCATCTGAAAGGCCGCGCAGGGGCGGCTCGTGTAATGAGGCCTCGCCGGCCTCGCAAACCTTGATACCGCGACCCCACTCGCTGTTAAGGACCTGCTTGCCGGTGAGACGGCGCGTGGGCACCGGGTCGAGGATCGAGTAAATCACATAGGCACACTTGCTATAGCCCAATTTCTCAATCGGGCCATAGCCCTTGCTGGTCTTGCGGTCCACCAAGTACTGCCTATAGTGCTCATCTTCTTCTTGCACCGTGGTACGCCACAGGTAAGAACCGGTGCGCATGACCATATAAACAATACCGGTAGCCCAAATATCGACTGCACGCGGGTCAAACGGCTTGTTCTTGAACTCTTCGGGAGCAATGTAGGGTCCCGAGCCGCACACGCCGTTGCTCAAGTGTATGCTCTTTTCCCAGGCCATTCTAAAGCACTCACCGTTACCAAAGTCGCTGATCTTGCATACACCGTCCTGGGTGAGCAAAATGTTCTCCGGCTTGAGGTCACAGTGAGCAACGCCCATCGAATGCATATAGACGACGCCGCGCATGATTTGCTTGAAAAAGCAGTCGGCCTCGTGAGGCAAAAGACCAGTGCCGGTACTGAGGATCAACGAATATAAATCTCCACCGGGGCAGTACTCCATAACCTCGCAAAACGAGCCTTGGGCGTCCTGCATCAAGTCGAGCGTGTCGATGATATTGTGGTGGCGGAGGGCACTGGAAATGCAAAACTCAGACATCAAACGCTCTTTGAAGGATTCTTCATTCTCGGTAGTACGCTTGCGGAACTCCTTGACCGCATAAAGCACTTCTTTGCCGTTCTTATCGAGACGGTGCGAAACGCGCACAATTCCGTAGCTGCCCTTACCGATCACCTCTTGGCACTTGCCGTACTTCTCGCTGAGGCACATATTTTTGATATCGAGCTGGTCAATCTGGTCCGGCTCGACGGTGGGGGTGCCCTTTTTGGGGCCGTTGCTGGAGCCATTGATGAGGCCGCCCACCTGGACGTGGCCGTCTTTAATTTTGTTCACCAGCCCGTTCATAAGGGAGAGCTGGGTCTGCGGAACAAATTGCACAGCGCTCACGGCATCGTCGCCGACCTTTTTGCGCTCACCCATCATCTCCTTGAGCATCCGCCCGAGCTTTTCCTGGCGGCGGGCGTTCTTGAGACGGTGCCTATGGTTGCCGTCCGAAGCCTCCTCGAACCTGGATTTGAGGTTAGCCGCAGAGGAAGAATTGTTCCGGCTGAGGTTGATGGATGCGAGCGAGGTCATCGAGCCATTGCTCTGGAGGCTCTGGAGCGGGGGGCTGTTTGTGGCGGAAGCCACGGGCGAATTCGTCTCCCGGTTGAGGTTGGTCTGCGAATTACTCCGCTTGCGACCAAAGAGGCTCGAGATTGCCATCAAACAAGAGGGAGAACTTTCTTTGCTGACAGAGCTCGGGTGATTTGACGGCGTCCTCATAGGGCTTCCCAGCGGGGGCGGTCGGGTAAGCCGGGATTAGCCGCGCGGATAGCAATTTAATCTAGTTCCGAAACTCAAACACTAAATGTAAATATTCCAAATTTCACTGTTTCTCGCGCTGTGTATTTGTCTTACATGAGAGTAGCCTACCTTGGGCCAAGGGGCACATTTTCCCACGAAATGGCGGTTAAACTCTATCCGCAGGCCGAACTTTTGCCCTGTACGTCTCTTTCTCAAGTCATAAACGCAGTAGATCCCAACACCCTTGCTGTTCTTCCGTTTGAAAACTCGTCCAATGGCTCCGTCCGTGAGAGCATCGATAGCCTGTGCTCCAGCTCGGGCGTACACGTGCAGGGCTCGCATTGGTTGCCAATCCACCATTTCTACTATGATTTTGGGCGCTCCAACGTTAAGCGGATCTATTCACACCCTCAAGTTTGGGGCCAGGTCACGCGGTTTCTGGCCCCGTTGATTGAGCAGGGTGTGCAACTGGTCGACTGCGACTCGACTGCGGCTGCACTTGTGCGGGCTAAACAAGACCCCGAAAGTGCTGCAATTGCCTCTGAGCACGCAGGAAAACAGCTGGATTTGGCGCCCACCCCTGGCACAATCAGTGACCACTTTGAAAACAAGACACACTTCTTGGTGCTTGCGCACACGGCCGCGCCCTTGCAAAGCCCACTGCTGGTAGTCACCCCATCAAAAGATGTCGTGCGGGTCGTGGACGCGCTGCGCAGTGTGTGCATTGTCCAGCAGGCAGGCCCCCAGGACAGGGTATTCGGTACATTAAATAGCTAGTTTTATCTTTGCGGAATTATCTTCCCGCCTTTTGGAGCTCCCACTGCTGGTTATCCAGCGGGCAAACAGGCCTACTCTTGAGCCAGCGGGTGATGCAATGTGAGTGGAATGCGTGGTTGCACATGCCCCAGGACACGGTGCAGTTGTCGGGCTCGCCGCTCTCCGCCTGGCAGTCAATGCAAATATCCATAATGTGATTGCGGCAAATGGCGCACGTCTCGACCTCGATATCCCAAAGCCAAAAGGCCACTGCGCTCCACTTTTTGACCTCGAACCGATCAGACATTACGTGAGGAGGGACTGCTGTCGGGCTCCAGCTTAGATGGAATTAAATTGCGGGTCGATTTTAAAAATATTATTTAGCAGAGCGCGGGAAATATGCCAAAATTTATGAGGTCGTGTAGAATTGTGTCAGTGAAGGCCAATCTACAGGTACGGCCACATGCATTGTCACTGGCAGTCCTTGGGACTCAGTTTAAAAAGTAAATAATTGAACAAACAAAACAAACACATGCATGCATAGTGGTGGCCAGGGGGATACGTCTATGCTGCAAAGTGTATACTGCGTAGTATACGCGTATATGTCGCAAGACTTCGAAAAAATGTTATAGCTCATCTATTTCTCCCCATTTACTCAATCTCAAGCTGTTTAAATTTGATTGCCAGCTCAAGCAGATACTCAATGGCCTCATTGATGATCTTGGCCTTCCATACATCCTTGCCCCACACGTACAAACCATGATTTTTGACAATTATGGCAGATGTTTGAGGGTACTCGGCCATAATACGCCGCAAATCAGGCTCTAGCTCCTCCTCGTGGGCAGTGTTTTCAATGATGGGGATCTTGACCGTATCAAAGCAGCTGAAATTCCCGGGCTCTGTGATCTTGGGAATAGCCTTGATGTTTTCAATGTTTGCAATCGAGAACTCGCTCTTGAATAACCGCGATACGAGGACCGCAGCTTGTGAATGGGTGTGGATCACTGCCCCCGCATCCCTAAGATCATAAATAGCATGGAATAGAGGCGTGCAAGCACTGGCCTTGTAAAGAGCGGGCTTTTGAGTGTATTCCTTGAGAAAACTATCATAGATAAACATATCTTCGGGCCGCATGCGCTCCTTTTGTACTCCACTGGGAGCCAGCCAGATCTGATTGCCGTGTCTAATACTCATACCGCCAGCAGTGCCCGTGCACCAACCGTGCTGAAAGAATTGCGCACAAAGCTCGACAATAATTTTCGCAGGATCAGTTTCCCCCACGTACTGGGCGTTGGTGTCTGACCCCATTACAAAATGAAAAAGAAGCCCGGTGGGGACCACATGGAGTTTAGTGTGGCGGTCCTCCAGACAGATATCGAAGGGAAACTCGTGGCCTCGGAGCTTGTGGCCCAAATCCTCGCTGGAAAGGATGTGAACCACCTCGTGCAGACGTTTTGGCAGAAGGCGCCAGTCGCAATTAAATCGCTCAGAAGTGGCATCGACGCGTTGAGTATCGCCAATTTCGAGAAAATTTCAAGAACAAAGTCGCACACGTGCTTGCTGGCCGTGCTTTATTATGTGCGGGCTATTCTGGCAGAAAAGCGTCACCGCGAGCACCTCAATTGCGCAGAATGGACCCAGCTCTGGACAACAGTGGGCCGAGTATTGCTTGCCGAGACCTCGACCCAGCTTTTGACGCTGGCCCTCGCGTGTTGGAGCGACTTGTTGGAGGTGAGGACCGCTATCCCGTCCCACCTCGACGAGCTGGCAGTTGATATTTTGCAGTTTGAGCAGAATACCGACCGTGAACAATCCTATGATGGCAGTTTAATGGCTTGCACGCGTCTATTGTACGAATACCTCACACTGCTTGGCAGCCCTACCAGCACCGAGGTGATGGAGTTTGGCATCAAATTGTGGTCACTGCGCTCTAGACCCAAAAATTCCAAGTTTTGTCACGAAGCGGCGCTTTTAATCAAGCATTTGGAGCGCCCATTGGCCCACGAAGATGCTCTGGCCATGGTTGAAAACTTCAAGCCGTTTGCAACAATAACAGCAGCAGATGTCCAGTTTGGACCCTCGAGGTTTGAACGGCGCCCAGGTGCGCCCCAACTGCCGTGGATCGTGTCTGAATCGTTGGCCCTTTTGTACGTTTATTTGGACCAAACCCAGCTCGAGGACGCCCAAGAAACACAACAATCCAAACGCCGTAGGATTGAGTACGACTTGGAGTACATTGCTCAAATAGCCTGCTTTTCTAGCTGCTGTACACCCGACTTTAGCTGTACCTTTTGGTGGTTTGTTTGGGCGGGCCAAAATGCTCACTCGCTGTCGAGCCCAGAACTGCTCGAGCAGTGCAGTCTCGCGGTACAAAATATGTCGAGGTGCTCTGGGGCTGCGTACACTTTGGCCAAATCACTCCAAGTCTTGACTGGGCGCGATGAGGAGGCTGGTCCAACGCTCAACCTCGTCAACACCTGGCTGTCCAGCCTCGACCGGCTCGAGCTGAGAGCGGCCCCTGTCTATTTATTCTGCGTCCTCAAAACACTGCGCATTGTTGACGTTGACTTTCAGCACCGTTTGGAATTGCTGGACTCGTGGCTTGCACGCGAGCTGATGGACGGTTTGCAGTATGGAGCTGTCTCCGTCCGTGTCGTGGAGCAGCTGGGCGATCTTGTACCTTCTCTTGTTCTTGTGGGAGTAACTCCTTCAAAACAGTCCTACTTTGCCTACCTGGCGCTGTGTGCGCAAATGGACTACACCCCCAAAACAGGTATTGTGACTCGTCTACTCAAGGATGATATCGAGGACTTGGTCATTGCTGCGAAAATTATCAACAAGCTTCGTGGTCATTGGGACTACAGCGAGGTTCTCAATCTGGCCCGAGAAAGCGAGCTGGACTCGCTGCACCTTGAGTATGCCCTGACGGGGTCTGCACCTACCCCTGAGCATATCATTTATGCACCTACCATTGAGCAGGCGGATGAGTTTACCTTCAAGACGATTGTTTCGGGCGTGCTCGCCAAGTATGAGCTCAACCGCTCGGCCGCTCATCTGTGTAAAATTATGGACATGATGAAGACTATGCCGCAGACAAAGGCTGAACAGGAGTTTACCGGCTACTTGCTCAAAACCGTCACCGAGCAGTCGAAGCTGAGCCCCCTTAGGGCGGCGCTTGCCCCCATTCTGCGCAGTGGTCAAGATTGGAGGCTGCTGATCGAGTCCAGCACAAAGGTCGACGTGCTACACATGCTCAGCGAGCTCAAGCTGCCCAAGAACTTTGATTTTGGTGCCCTGTTGATGTGCGAGGTGCCCTGGATGGCCGAGCTGCTGTACGCGCTCGTAGCTTTTGAGCGGCTCGTGAGCGTTATTGTTGCGAAGTTGTTGCTGCTAGATGCTGTGCACATGATTTCACCCATTGCAGCCTATTTTAAGACTACTTCTCAACAGCTTTTTCGTGATATTGGCTCCAACCTGATCTTTTTGTGGTGCCAAGAGAGGAACGTCCAAGAGTTTCCGTTTGACGCTTTTGAGTGTGACTCCAAGGTGGGCGAGACCTACTGCCCTGTGACTCTATTACCAGATGAGTGGATAGATGAGCCTGCCTTGTTTGCTCTGTACACCGTGCGGGGCCTCAAGGACCCCCAAGTCAAGCAGCGGCTCGAGGAGGCACTAACCCCAGCACAGCTCAAGAACCGTCTCAAACAATTTGACTCGCAAATAAAGCTCAAGGCCTGGTCAACAGTAGCGCTCAATCACCCAAGTCAGCTTGACATTTGCCTTGATGAGGTGCCGCCTGCCTACTACCCGGATGCCCCGACTGCATGCTGGATCATGGAGCAGATGGTTCTGCAGGTTGTACGCTTTAGACGTGAAGAAGTGGACTTGGCTTGCCACCAAGTGTGGAATCTGTTTAATTCTCTACCGGAGCCTGTAAGCACTGCTGCGACCGCCGTGCGGTGCTTTTTGGCCCTCAGCGAATTGGGCGAAACCAATGTCGTACCCATGTTTCAGGCGATGGCACAAAAGGGCCACCTTGAGCCCATACTCTGTGCCGAGATTTTTGCCCACAGTCCCACGCTTTACGAGGCTTTGGGTAGCTGCGAGCTGGAGCTGCCCGAGAGTGCTGTCGGCGAGGCGCTGCGGTCTTGCTTGCCGGGCCAAGAGCAAGAGCACCCCATTTACCCTCCAATTTTGGCTCAAGCATTACACGAGTTGGGTCGAAGTGAATACCCCTTTTACTTGGCACAGCGCTTGTACCTCGCGGCCACCCCGAACCTTGACCTCAAAACCCCAGACCTAGAACTGCTTGCTCCCGAGGTTTGCCGCTGGAGAAGAGTTTTCAACAATCAGTCTGCGTCATGGCTATCGTGGGCAAACCGGTTGGAAGCAACATATGGCCCCTTTGAGGCTCCCAGGAGCTTCAAAGACGCGCGGGCAACCCAGCTCGAGAAGCTGCATCGACTGTGCCAAGAATCGCCCTACGTTGTGCGGTTTGCTGTAAACCCGTTCCTGCAAAAGTATGCGCCGTCCAATCGCTATCTGGAGGTATCCTTTTCGAGCATGTCCAAGCGGGTCACCCCCGTTGTTTTGCACGACTGCGAGCGTGGCCCCACCGACGGCCTCATGACCCCACTTGCTCCGCGCGAGTTGGCACAACAGCTGTTCGAGAAGTTCACATCTATTTCTCTCAACCAGGCGTTTCAGCTCAAGCCGGAGCTGGCTACCCAGATTGTCCCTTTTGAGGTCGCCGAAGCGTGCTGCGACAACAAGCAGAATTTAGCCCTTGTTCAAAAGATCTTTGGAGTTCAGCTGAGGCAGCACACCAGTATTGCCCTTAGCATTGTGGCTGAAGCCTACAAGGGTGGTTCCCTCATTGCAGACTTCGAGGACATCGTCTCGCTGTGCATCAGCCAGGGCGAGTTTGCATTGGGCCTCATGTTTGCAGAATTACAGTGGAGCGAAAATCAACAAGTTCCAAGCTCATTGCCCAAGGTTGTCAGTATGAGCAAGGACGAGGACATCAAGGCTATTGTTGCGGCCGAGCCGTCACTATCGGCTCTTAAGCTTCCTCAATGGGAGCAGCTCAGCTTTGGTATGATGAGCGACAACAAAAGTATTGCAGCCGACAGCTTGCGGGCCCACGGCGTGTTTGATCTTGCCAACAGTTTGGAGAAGAGAGGCTTTTTCGACTATGAATCTGCTTGGAAGCTGCAGCAGTGGGAGCTGCCTGAGTGCGCTCATCCCAAGACCGAGGAGGCAACACTGTTCAATTTGTTTCGGCTTCATCGCCCTCTGCCGATCGATGAGGCCCTGATTGCGGGCCCCAACCACGACCTTATTGCCCTCGAGAGCCAAACCAGACCTGCTCCTCAAGCATCTGCTAATTTGCGACTGGCCTTCGAGGTCAAGTTTCAGCGTAGTGGCTCCATCAAGGCTTTGGTCGAGCAGCTAGCACTCAGCCACGAGGCATTTTTTGCCGACGAGAACAAGGAGCAGTGCGTTGCCTACACCCGCAGGCTCGAGCATTTCGCCAAGGATGAGTTCAGGAGCGTGAGTCGAGTGGCGCTTGCTAAGACTGCTTGGCTCCTTGGTGATCAAGTGGTTTCGATTCGCACGCTTGAGCAGGTCATACAGAGCCTGCCTGCACCGCTGGTGAACTCGGCCCAAGTCCTGTGTATGCTGGCCATGTGGAGCGACCAGGCAAAGCATGCCAGTGAGGCAACTCTCATCAAAAATTACCTGAGCCCAGCGGTCGAGGCAGCCAACGCATCACGAGACGTCGAGACAATGGCGGCCACCTACCACACATACGCCGCGTACTGCGACGGCAAGTACTCGGAGCCCGGATTGAGCAACGATATTCATCAAGCGCGCAAGATGCGTGACGAGCAAAAGTCCCACCTCGAGATGTACCGCAAGGGCTCCCAGCTCAACCGCGAGGACAAGTCGCTTTACTCCAAGACCAAACTGGCTCAACAGCACTTTGACAGCGAGCAAAAGGAGTACGTTTCACTTAAGGAGAAGCTGCGCAACTATTTGGAGCTGAGCTTAAAGTTTTACATGAAGAGCCTGGCGCTCGGTGGAGGCAAGGCTCAGCTTAACGACAGCTGCCGGTTCATTGCTCTTTGGTTCTCGCAGCCTGAGGCTTCTGTTAACACGGTCAAAAAGCATATTGAGACGATTCCTAGCTATGTTTTTGTGCCCTGGGCTAATCAATTGACGTCCAAACTTGGCGCAGAAGCAATCGGGTTCCACAAGCTTTTGATTCAGTTGGTGGTCAAGCTGGGCAAAGAGCATCCGCACCACTTACTTTGGCCGCTTGCTTCGTTGCTTCTAGGTGAGGACAAGGCTCGTAGTGACTCTGCCAAGGCAGTTTGGGCCTCGATTCCTGAGGGAATCAAGGCCGGCGTTCACGAGCTGGCCGCGCACATGGTTGCCGTTGCCCAGCACAAGGTCAAGTCAGAGGATCGTAAGAGCTTTGGGTTTTCGAAAATGCGCTCCGAAGTCAAGTGGTGGCAGGGCATCAAAAAACACCGGTTAGTGTGCCCCGCCGCGTCGATCCCCGTCAAGGTCAACTGCAACTACAATTCACTACCAACTATTGATGCTGTCTCAATGCAAATCTCTATTGCCAACGGCCTCAGTGCTCCAAAAATTGTCAAGTACACTACGAGCGACGGCCGAAGCCACACGATGCTGCTCAAGGGTGGCAACGATGACCTGCGCCAGGATGCAGTGATGGAGCAGGTGTTTGGCCATGTCAATTCATTCTTGAGCCAAGATCGCGAGGCCAGAGTGCGTAATCTATGCGCTCGTACCTATGCAGTCGTGCCGTTGGGGCCCAATGCGGGGGTGATCGAGTTTGTTCCCAACACTATTTCGCTATACGACGCGCTAGATCCTCTCCACACTGATTGCATCAAGGATCCAGACTGGAGTCGATCAAAGGCTAGGCAATTAATGCATGCCTCGTACGAGTACGGCCGCGAGTCCCGCATTTCAACCTATCAGCAGATCACTCGCCACATCAAGCCGGTAATGCGTTTATTCTTCTTTCAAAATTACAAAAGTGCTGATGAGTGGCTTGCCAAGCGTACTGCATTTAGCAGATCTGTTGCTGCAATGTCGATTGTGGGGCACATATTGGGGTTAGGAGATCGGCACTGCAATAATATTCTTGTTGACGTCGCCTCTGGCCAGGTTGTACACATTGACTTGGGAATTGCTTTTGATCAGGGCAAGTATCTGCGTATTCCTGAGACCGTGCCCTTCAGGCTCACCCGCGACATCGTTGATGGCATGGGTGTGGCGGGAGTTGAAGGGCCATTCAAAATTTGTGCTGAAATTACGCTTAAAATCCTCAGGCAAGAGCAAAAACAAATCAACACGGTGCTCGAGGTGCTGCGGTATGACCCGCTCTATTCGTGGAACGCGTCGGCATTGCGGCAAAAACTTGCACAAGGCGGGGCTGGTGGGTCTGCAGTAACAAATTCCAGTATTGACGCTGAACAAGCCTTGCTAGGGGTTAAGCGCAAGTTATCGGGCCGATTAAATGTCATGGCGTACGTCCGAGAACTGGTAGACCAAGCTACCTCTGATAAGAATTTGGCGCTTATCTTCGAGGGCTGGACGCCATTTTACTAGATTTATTTAGTTCTAGCCATATTGGTGAGGGGCGGATGCGCACGAGCCTGCGGGCCTGCATGTGCATGGGGTTGTGAAACTAGCGGGCCTACGGCGCATGCACGCTATAAAAGCAGCTGCTCTCCCCCGGACTCGATCCAACACAAATGAGTTCGGCTGTTTTGATGAAGATAATTGGCGAGATGGAGCCATGCCAGTACGAAAACACCGACATCGTGATGGGACTGCTGCGCGAGCTGTACGATGTGCGGACCACACTGGAGCAAAACGGTCAGGCACAGGTTCTGCCTAAGATTGATGGCGTCATAGCTAACTTGGAGGCCGTTGACAATCACAACTCTCACCTTGAACGTTCTCTTCTGGAATACCGCGCATTGAAGCGGCAATCCTCTCTCGGCCTTGTGACCCCTAATCTATAATCAACTCCTTCTCAATTTAATTTCATAAACCTGCGCTATGCATGGACAATATTATATGCACACAGCTGCACGTAAATGGGATTCGTCAGCGCCTACCCACCGCGTTTATCGCGTCGAGGCAGCTCCAACGCCAGACCAACGCCAACTTAAGTTTGAGACCACAACATAAACAATCGGAATTGCGACTGCCATTGTGCACCCAAAATCTGAACTTTAGAAAATTTGACAGCCGCCATCGAGGATGTTTACTCTTTTTTTGACAGGTCGTGCCACCAGCAAGGCCCAGCTACTTTTTGACTTCAAGGAATTATTTACAGCTCTGAGCTCTACAAAATTTAAAGTTTGGCAAAAACAAACAACAACAGGCACCTGCATTATGGCAGCACCGTGCTGCTGGGAGTTTGCGTTCAAAACCCTCGGGTGTGTTGTTGACCAACTTACTCAAGCAATGGCAGTTATAACGGCAACGCTGCTACTGCCGTACCGAGTTGTTTTAGAAGACGAGAAAAAGCCAGTGGTTGAGCATAATGTATTAAATGGCGACAAGACACTATTGCTGCCGGTCCCATCCCAGCTGCAGCAACATCCTCATGCATCTCAAACGCTTCAAGACCCAGATGTGCCATTCGACTTTGCGCAACAGTCCAAAGAACCCTCAAAAACACCAAAAGTTGATAAACACATTGTTGATCAGCGCAAAGACCTCAATCATCAACCGCAAGTTTCGACGGCGAGCCTCGACACTATTCGCCGTAGGCGAGGAATTTCCATCGGAAACAAATGCAAACCGACAAACTTTCACATTAGAAAACAGCATGGTGGCAATGGTTCGCTCTATAATGCCATCAACCGGGCCAAAACTAAGGGCCTGATCAAGGCCGTTAAATGGGTTGGGCTCTGTGGGGTGAACACCGACAGTGTTGTCGAGGCCGACCGCACCAAAATTTGCGCTAAGTACCAGGACTATGATTGCTCGCCTATTTTTGTGAGCGAAAAGACATTTATTGGCCATTACGACCATTACTGCAAGGATATTTTGTTTCCCACGTTCCACTGCCAAGTGCCCGAGATCCCTCGCAGCAAGGCGTACCAGGACCAAAGCTGGCAAGATTATGTTGCTTTAAACAGGTTGATTGCAGACCAGTGCATTCAGTCGTACGAAAAGGGCGACAACATTTGGGTTCACGACTACCACCTGATGCTTGTGCCGCAAATGATCCGCGAGGCCATTCCTGATGCGCCCATTTCATTTTTTATGCATGTAGCGTTCCCCACGAGCGAGGTTTTCCGGTGCCTTGCCAACCGCACGGACCTGTTGCAGGGGATTCTTGGCTCGAACTGTGTGGGATTCCAAAACGAGGAGTACGCCCAGCACTTTATGATGACTTCGAGCCGCATTTTGGCGTGTGACGCTTCACAAAATTGCGTTCAAACTGCGGACCTGGACGTGCACATTTTTGTTTGCCCCATCGGTATTGACCCCGATCGGCTGGACGAGCTCAAAAACACCAAAGAGGTGCTGGCTCACAGGGAAAAAATTCGCAAGCGCTGGCCAAACACCAAGATTATTGGCTCTCGCGATAAGCTGGACCCCACGCGCGGTATTGTACCCAAGCTGAGGGCCTATGCAGCGCTGCTCGAGGAGCACCCTGAGCTGGCCACCACCACCGTTTTGATTCAGATTTGTTTGCCCTCTGTGGCGACTGAGCCCGAGCTGGAGGCCGAAATTGCGTCAATATGCGACGGCATCAACTCAAAATATGGCGATATTGCCGGTAGCGTGCACCCGGTAGTGATCCTCAGGCAAGACGTGCTGTTTGACCAATACTTGGCCCTCATCAGTGAGGCAGATGCATTTGCAGTGACTGCGCTACGTGATGGCATGAATTTGACGTGCCATGAGTTTGTTTATTGCAATGACCGCAACGGCCCGCTTGTCCTTAGCGAGTTTACCGGAAGCGCTTCAATTTTTGCCGATTCGAGCCTGATTGTCAACCCATGGAGCAAGAACGATATGAAAAACGCATTTTACGAGGCCCTCAACATGCCTGCCGAGAAAAAGGAGACCAATTGGAAGGCGTTGGACGAGCTTATCTTGGACCACACTTGCGTCGACTGGGTGCGCGAATGCTTTGAGCAGACAGACAAGGCGTGGGAAGACGACCAAGCTCGCACAGCTAATAAGCCTGATTTGCCCAAGCTGAGGTCTATTTATGAAATCACCGAAGGGTACCGCCTCATCACCATCGAGGTTCCCACCGGCAACGCGCTGCTTGAAGATGAGCTTGAGCAGCCGAACTCGAACGAGACAGTGTCTCGGCCCAAGTTTGGCCGCAAGGCCTCGCTCAATAGCTCGAGCCAGCAGTATTTCAATACTCGTCTCACCATGACGCTGAAGCAGTTGTGTGCGGATCCCAAAAACCTGATCTACATTTCTAGCGCCGAGTCCAAGCGGTTTATGGAGCGGTCATTCCGTCAGCTGCCCTCAATTGGCTTGATTGCCGAGTCTGGGCGCTACCTAAAGCTACACGATACTGAGGAGTGGATGGAGATTGGCCTCAAGATTGATCTAGACTGGAAGCAGGAGATTGATCCAATCCTCAAGAGAATGGAGGAGCGCATGCCTGTGCGGGCTCTGAATATTCACGAGAGCACAATTGTCATTGACCTCGATTTTAATGAGCACATGGACCACGACCGCACCCTTGCCACCATTGGCGAGTATGTGAGTTTAATTGACGATGCATTCAGTGACGAGGGCCTGCGATGCCGCTTTGAGCATAACCAGCTTGTGATCTACACTGTTGAGGTGATCTCGCTCCGGACCAAAGCCTTCAAGACGTTGCTGTCGCTGCTGCCGCAGGAGATCGGGCTGCTTTTTGTTGCTTCTCAGCCTTTGGCCACGGACGAGGATGATATGCTCTATTCTGATCTACTTGACCTGTCTGCAAAGAGCCATTGCGCCAAGCTCGTCACGATGGTGCTGGCCAACTGCCCGAGCCTTGCGCAGTATCGGGTGAGCGGAGTCAATTCTTTAATGACTTTATTGAGCCAGCTGTGTAAATAAACTAAGTTTGCAAGTACAAATAACCCCCTAGATGATTTTGAAAAATCTCGCCACTGTGGACTGATTCAACGGCAGCACCTGATGTAGCGTGACGTACCCTGATGCCGCGATAGATTCCATGCACGGCGTGCATGTGGGTGATTTATCAGCAGCAACCTGTTGGCCTAGGTTCTTGGCGTTGGGTCAATTCAATTTTTTTTTATGAATGCTGAAAATGAATTGAAACGGATTGACCCTAGTGATCTGCCCCATTACCCCTGTCTAAGCCTCTGCAGAGTGGGATATGCACGTGGCTTATGCACGCCCCTCGTGACCTGCGTGATTATGCATCGGCCGCATGTGGGATGCCAAGGGTCTGGGGTATAAAAGGTTGAGGGGCGAGCCCTGGGTTTGTAATGACTTCTGAAACCAACCCCACCACTCCGATGGCTGCACCCAGCCCCAATGAGCCTCGTGCTCGTAGATCCAGCTTCAGCTGGGGCGAATTCCAAAAGATGAGCCCCCTTGCCACTCGAATGCGCAGCGCATCCATCTCGTCTGTATCTGACGACGAGTCTCCCTCGCCTGCCACCCCGAACCCGGCCATGACGGCGGGATTTTTCGCGAGGAGAGCCAGTTTTGCTCAGCAGCGCTTCCAACGAGCCCCCAGCGTCGACGAGGAGCGCATTCTCAAGGGCGAGTACTCGTTTTGAACGGCAGGAATTTTTTGAGGCCCTTTAAGCGGCCTAGCTTAAATTATTTAACTTATTTTTATCAACTTCTAGACATAACTGCGAGCTCATTTTGATGCTTCATGCGTGTGCGGTCGAGCTCGCTGAGAGCCCCGAGCGAAGACCATAATTGGTCAAATTCAGAGTCATCTACGACCTGCCACTTGGCCTCTTTGATGCGTTTTGTGCGCTCGCGGTCTTCTTCCATACGTTTTATAATGTCCTCTTTCGACAACGGCTCAGACTCTCCCTGGGGCGGCTGAGTCCATTTTTCGTCGAGCTTTGCCACACACGCCGCGTGAACGGCCGGGTTAACGGTTTGCCTCAGCTGCCCTAGTGCGTGCCGTACTGGGCCAACGTTGGCGAGGGCTATTGACCCGATTTTTTGTGAGGGCACTGCGAGGTCTATTAACGCAACAAGGTTTTGATCAAGCCAGGCCTGAAGGGGTAAATCTGTGGGCAAACCATTAACCAAATCTTTCAAAAAGTAGCAGATATTGATGCGGGTGTTGAGCTTTTCGCGGCCCATGGCCTCGGGGATCTGGGCCATTAACTGGCCGAACTTGTCCTTGTGAACGACAAGGTGGTGTATTGTCACCTCTACCGACTTGCTCGACATGTTGAGCCTGCCCAGCAGCTTGGCAAACTGTCGTTCCTCGTCCATGATTAGAAAGAAGTCTCGAGCTGGGCGGGAAGGCTCGGAGAGAAGGCACTCAGGACACAGCACAAAGTGGGGTAGATAACTACTTAAATAATGGACTAAGGCATGGGGGTAAGGGTTTGGCTGCTGTCGAAAAACTCGAGCGGCTCAAGGCCGCCCAAAGAGGCCGATTGCACGGCTCCGTCCAGCACGAGCTCGGCCAGCAGGTAACCTGTAGCAGGCGCATTATTGATGCCCCAGCACGAGTGGCCCGTGCCCAGAAGCAAGTTGGGAACATTAGTTTTGCCAATAAACGGCCCGGGGCACCGCCTCGAGTCCACAACAGGCAAAAAGCAAGCCTGCTTGCGGATGACCCGACCGCCCTTGATCTCGCGCGAGATCTCGCCCGCCTCGGCAAAAAGGGTGTCGCACTTTTCAACCTCAACCACAACCTTGTCTGCCGTCAGAGGCACTGTTTCAATGTTGCCCTCGCCAGAAACAAAAATCTCGTCCTTGCGGGCATAAATTTCCGGTGAGACGTATTGGTGGCGTGCGAGGCGAAGTTCAGTGAACAAGGCGTATGCACTCACTGGCCTGGTAGGCTGCAACGTAATGGAGTGCGCCTTGAGACCCACCACGGGGCAGTTTGGCAAAAGGTGCGAGACCCAGGGGCCGGTAGTAACAATGACCTTGGACGCGTCAATTGTCGCTGTTTGGCCGTCCTCCTGAATGTAAGAAACCCCCTGGGCACCACCCTCGGCAGTGCCATGAATCTCGACAACTCTGCCCTGCACAAGTTGCGCATTCTTTTCGGTGCACTTGCGCAGCAAGTAAGTGGTGAACAGGTAGGGGTGGACCTGGGCAAACGTCTCCTTGCCACCCAATTTGGTTGCATCTGTAATAAACTCGGGCAAAATCCAGTCCAAATCTGGCGGGAGGTTCGAATTTGAGCTCTTTGCCCCTCGCGAACCTTCGATTGAATAGGTGTCTAGCCTGCGGTAACCCCACGATTCCGGGCCATTATACTCATTTTGTAGCTTTTCGTGCAATTCAAAACTCAGCGGCGCAATTTGCGCCGGGAACGCGTTCTTGGAGAGCAGGCCGCCAGCCTTGCCTGAGGCGGCGCATGCGGGCCGCACTGCCTCGACAATAACAATCTCATAGAGATCAGGGTCGTATTTGGGGTGGTGCATCAGGTAGTACGCGGTACATACTCCGACAATTCCAGCACCAACAATAACGATCTTTGCTCTCATCTGGTGATGTTTAGTAAGGGTGATCATCGAGGGTGAAATTGAGTGGAGGCCTGCCGATGGAGGGGCCGCAGTTTAAGGTCAAAGCTGTGAAAGAATGCATGCAGTGTAAAAAATTTTCCAAAAAATGAGAAAAATAGGACATGCCCCAGAGCTTTATTGAGAGTCTTGATGCGCTCCTGCACGCGAAACGGCTTTTGACCTAACCGCCTTGAGCTTGAGGGGGGTTTGGGCTGGGCAATGGCGGTGCTTGGTTAGTTAATTGACATGTTTCAGAGCTGTCTCAAGTGCCAAATGGCCTCTGAGGGTCTGGACTGCAGCGTCGAGAGGTTCGCCAAAAATAGAAGCATGCCACGGCGCATAGCACGGCATGAGCCATGTCCTGCTTGTAGATGCGGGGATGAGTCGTCGTAATAAGTACGCCACAATCGGGTGGCCCCTTGGTTGAGCGTGGCTAGCGAGCTCTTTTCAGCTCCTGTGGCTCGCGAGTGTAGCTCGAGAGTAGCTTAGAGGATGATAACCAAAACCAACAAAATCACGAGGGCTATAATTAGCAGCGTGATACAGCATGAACTCAGTGTCTCGCGGTTGTGTTTAAGGACATAGTCCACGCGCTTGAGCCCCTGCCTCAGGCGGTCGCCAGCATGGTCGGCCCTGACCTCAAAATCGTCGAGCATTACCGCTTGGTCCTCGAGCTCACGGCTCATGACGTTTGCCTGCTCGCGCAGCGAGGTCACCGTTTGAAACACCGAATCCAAAATATCATCCTGCTCCTGAACCGTTTGCTGCATCAAGAGCTCGCGCTCGGCAGCGCTCAGCTCGGGAGCCGAGGCCTCGGGTTCAGGCAGGGGGGCCGCTGTGGCCCGAAGCGAGCCAAGCTGCTCTTGCACAGCCGACACTTGAGAGTTTATTGAGGCCACCTGCTGTATTCTCGCGTCAATTTCGTGCGCATCAAGGCCAAATGCCACGGGATTCTGCTGAGCTGTCGCGATGCTCTGGCTGAGGTCGTGAACCGTCTCGGTGAGCTCCTGCATCGAGTTGTTGATATCTGCAAGGGTGTCGCTTGTGGGCTCAAGCTCGTACGAGCTGAGAAGCCGCCTCACCCGCGTCAGCTGCTGCTCAGCATCCACCAGCACCTCCTTGAACGGGTCCATTAGAAAGCACCCTGCTAGAACCCTCCTCTTCACATGCGCACCACCAAACCAGTCAGGGCCCCCGACGGCAGCGAGGTACGCGACTGGCTCAATGAGCAGGTTTCGCCGGCAGTGCTCGAAGGGATGCGCTACTTGGCGCTGCAACGCCCCGAGGACCCGGTCAAGGCGCTCGGCCAGTTTTTACTGGATTATGGCGTCAAACGCGAGGAACAGTAGACGGAGAGCGCGCTTTTTAAGAGTGTAACTCGAATTGCGCACGCTGGATTGCGCTGTACATGCTGCGAACGCCCTCGGGACACCCTTGGAACTCACTGCACTCAAACCCAAACACATATTTATAGACATTAATTCTGTTCGTTGCTAGCTAAACTCCAATGGTCAAGGCCTCTGCAACTTGTTGTGTATTTGAGGTTCCTTTCTCTATAGTATTTTGTATTGCATACCCAGGGCCCGGTGAGTGCACCGCAGTTGCGCCTCTGCCACACCACTGCACAAGGGTGCGTGCACGCACGTTTAGTTCAAGGAGAACCCAGCTTGTTGTGGATCTAGAGAATATCTAAAGTAAAATACATAAAGCACACGCGTCGCTCACGCGCCGAGCTCGCCCTCGAGAGCACTCAGCCGCGAGTAAATGTTGGCCGGCATGTAGTATTGGATGAGGCCGGCAAACGCGATACAGTTGCCTGCGCGCGATCTGTACTGAGCGGATAGCTGGGCACCGTTCTTGACAATGTGCACGCACGACACCAGCACCATCTCGAGCAGGTGCGGGAAAAGCTGGGCCATGCTGGGGCTGTACTGGCTGAACTGGTTTGCGAGCTCGCGGGTCTTTTGGAAGTCGGGCTCCACATAGGTCGGCAAGAGGCCAGTCGAGTCGATGGTGGCAAAGCACTGCTCGTACTCGCCGCGCGACAGCAGGTTCATGGCGTCTGCAACTTGCAGGAGCAGCGTTATTTGGAGCTTGTCCTCGGGGCTGATGCTCTGGAGCACCAGGGGGTGCTGGACCTGGATGCTTTGGATCTTGCGGGCAATGTCGATGGGGTGGTCCACGTGGAACACCGATTCCTCGATCTGCTCGCCGTGGCCGACTGTTTGACCCAGCGGGGTGGACGTCAAGGTCTGCGAGACAAGAGCGCTGGTCATGGACACAACCTTGGCGTAGTCCTCGCCAATATAGTACAAAACAATTGCGTCGGTAACGCGGCCGTCCTGGTACAGCTTTTCGGCGGCCGGCAGCACCAACTTTTGGCGGAACTCGGTGACCGACGCGGCCAGCTGGATGTAGCCCTTGCGGGGCGCCAGGGGGTCGCCAAGCAGATCGACAAACAAACGCGACTCGATAACAAGCTCTTGCAAGGCCTGCATTGCCCAGTCGCGGTTGCTCGAGGCAATAAGCGCCAGGTAATCGGCGGCGGTGCGGGGCTCTTGTTTGCGGAAGAGGCGCGTGTAACGGCCAAGCGCGAGCGCCAAATTGAGCTTGTTGTCTTTTAGGAGCTTGTCGCTTTCCTCAGTTTGAAGGCTGAGCAGCTTGGCCTCATTGAACGCCACGGCAAAGTGGACCGCGCTGACTTCGTCGTGCTCGTGGAGGTACTCCACCGCCTGCTCGTAAAGGCCAACAAGCACCAGCAAGTTGAAGTACTTGCCGGGGTTGGTGCCGCTGGGCTCAAAGTTGCTGGCACCAGCCTTCCACACAACCTGCTGGAGGTCCTTGGGGCTGTAGTCGGTGCCGGGACTGGCGAGGTAGGTCTGCAGCCAGAGCCAGTCCTCGGTGGTGGTGGTAGCCTTGATTGACTTGCGACTGAGATCGCAGCGCCCAATGATCTTGTAGAGTGCTTGTTTGAACGGATCAAAGGTGGCGTTGGCCCGGAAACTCGAGGCATAGTCGCTCGAGATGAGCTGCTGGTACGAGGGGGTCAGGGATGTTCCGCTGGCCCACGCCAAGAAATAACTCTGGAAACTAGTCTCAAACAGGTCGAAAATGTCCTTGCGCTCCTGCAGCAGTTGCACCGCCTCGTCACGGTAGCCGCAGCGCACCAAAAAGTACAGCTGCGCCCAGATCGGCGTCTTGTTGATGAGCTCGACGTTCGAGTCGTTCTTGTACTTGAGATCCACGAAAACGCGAATCTTGTTGAATGGCGAGGGCACGCCGCCGAGCTTGGCGTCCTTGCGGCGCAAATTGATCTCTTCCTCGACGTACTGGCGGTACTGCAGCTCGAGCGCGTGCCTGGAGCGCACCAGGATGTCGTTCAACTTGGTCGCCCCGCCCAGCACACTCAGGGCAGCCCAAGTATCGGCCAACTGAGGCGAGCTCGAGTCCCAGCGGCGAGCAACCTCCTGGCACTGCTCGAGGCGGTCGGCGGCCTTATCGCCCTTGGGGAACCACGCGGCCGAGTAAGAGCTGATTTTTTGCAGAGTGGCAGCAGGCACGTCCTTGGAGGGCAGGTCCCCAAGCAAAACCTTGCCGTAGCGGCTCGGACGCACCGCCTTTTGGGGCTTGTCCTGAGTGTCGAAAATCTGGCGTTTGCGCGACGAGTTCCAATCCACGGCCAGTTTTTTCGACATTTGCGCATCAAACTCGCTCGTGGCAGCCTCAACAAGCTTGGAAATGCTCTGGTACACGCTGTCCTGCTTCTTTGAGGTCAGGTAACGCTCGACACCGGTAGCCAGGGCCTGACGCTGCGACTCAAACTCGAGGCTCGAGATCTCCGACACAATCTGCTCGGCGTTGAACCCGCTGCCGGCCAAAAGGTAGTGCGCCTTGGCGTCGGCGCGTTTGGAGGAGCAGCGGCTGCGCGCGATGCGCTGCAGGTCGCCGAGCCCGAGCTGAATACGGCCAAGCTCGCAATACGCGTTGGGCAGGTTCTGCGACGCCTGGAAAAGTTCTTGCAGCTGTGCCTGAGCTGGGGTCATGCTGTAAGCAGTAAACAGTGGGCAACCTTGAGTTGGGACTTGAGGGGGGGGAGAGGGGAGCTATAATGTGAAATAGTACCAACTAGTGCTTGCTGCACTTCAAAAAGTCTATGCTACATAAATACTACTCGTCCTCGTCCTCTTCGCCCTCCATCAGCTCGGCAGGCTCCTTGGGCTCCTGGTTCTCGGACCACTGAGTGATGTCGTCGATATAACTAAGAATCGTTTGCACCGAGTCCTGATTTTTAGCATGCAGGGGCAGGAATTGAACCATACCAAAGTCCTCGCACAGGCTTGCAATGCTTTTGCTCAGGTTGAAATATTTCGGGTTCATCTCGGTGTTGACCTCGTCCGCCATAATGAGCGGATCGGGGTTGAGGTACCGCTTGAGCTCGCGCCTAGGCACGTCGGCAAGCATATCGACCTTGCTGAGAATGTTGAGGTGAGGCGTCTCCATGAGGATCATGGCCGACATGGCGCTCAGCACACCGCTGAAATATTTTGATCTGTCCATAATGAAGGGCGCCTCAAGCATGTATGCGCAGCACACGCTAAACGTCAACTGCTGTTGCATGTGTCTAATGAGGGTGGGGATCACCGGCATGTGGGTATAGAGCTCGATTTGGCCGGGGCAGTCAATGATGAGGTAGTCGTCGTCAAAGTCGCCAATCTCGTCGTCAAACCAGTCCAAATTTTGGAGAAGGAACTCCATGCAATACATTAGGCCTCCATTGGGTCCCAGCTCGAGCTCCTGGGCCACATCGTCAAGCGAAATTAGATCCTTGATGTCAACGGAAAATTCATAGTCTCGTGGTTCTGCAGCCGGATCAAGGTTGACAATGTGTGCACGGCGACCCTGCTGAGTGATTTCCTGAATGAGGGCTGAGCAAAACGTGGATTTGCCTACACCGGCTGGACCAAGCACAAAAACTGCAACTCTGCTCATTGAGGTAAGAGGTGGCGTCCGCCACAGGCCTTGGGCCCTCTTGGGCTGCCAGCAGAGCTGCCTTCTGGTCTGGGTCTAGGTCGTGCGGTTTCTAGCTGAGGTATTCTGGGAGAATGTGCTCAAAACTATGCTATGCTCATCCCTTGGCACTTGACTAACTGCCGTTGGTTCCTAGCACATTTGTCTGCATGAGCGTGCAGGTGCAGCATGCAAGCTAGACGGTGGGAGGGGCCACCTACTGGTTAGCTTGTCGGTATCATTAGTTCAGATAAACCATGCTCTCCAAGCAGATTCCAATATTAGCCCCCAATAAACACTCTACAAATAATGGAGCTGCAACTCCGCGGCCGTCAAACTGGGTGACTATACCCACAGCTATCACCGGGCCAATGACCCCGGCCCTCCCAATCGGAGATCACCGCGGCCTAATTAGTGTGAAAATCCAGTTGATGGACAACATTTTCCCAGGCTATATGGGGGTTAAATGTGGGGTTTGAGTTAATCTAGCTATATTAGTCGGCAACGATAAGTACGCGGGGTACCGAGGCTTGCGGTGATACCAGCAGGTGGGATTTGGGGGGTGGCATCTAGTTGTTTAGGACCAATTGCAACCAATTGCGGACAAATAAACGGGGGTTCTATGGTTCTTGACAAAAACGAGTCGGCGCCGGGCCGGACCGTACTCGGCCCCGAGCTGACTCGGTACCGGGACAATGCGGAGGATGTTAGGGTTCATGCACTGTTATATATTGGCGCGCGTGCCCACTTTGACCTGCATAAATGGTTGCCCCCATTTCCAACATTGTGCACGGCGTTTCGTACGCCACTGTTTCCGCGGATTTCAAGGACAAGATCCTCACTGAGGAGGCAATTGCCTTTATCGCGACCCTCCACCGCAACTTCAATAAGCGCCGCCTGGAGCTTTTGGCGGCCCGCGTAGCGCGCCAGGCCCGCATTGACGGCGGCGAGCTGCCCGACTTTTTGCCCGAGACCAAGCACATTCGTGACGACCCTACTTGGCAGGGTCCCACCCTGGCGCCCGGCCTTGAGGACCGCCGCGTCGAGATTACCGGCCCCACCGACCGCAAGATGGTCATCAATGCCCTGAATGCCGACGTTTTTACCTACATGAGCGACTTTGAGGACTCGAGCGCGCCCACTTGGCAGAACATGACCGAGGGTCAGGTCAACCTCTACGACGCTGTGCGCCAGACCGTGGAGCTCAAGCAAGGCCAAAAGACCTACAAGCTTGATTTTGAGCGCAAGGGTAAGCAAAAGAAGGCCCTGCCCACCCTGATTGTGCGTCCTCGTGGCTGGCACCTCGAGGAGGGCCACTTCCTCGTTGATGGCGAGCCTGTTTCGGGTGGTCTGTTTGACTTTGGTCTCTACTTTTTCCACAACGCCAAAGAGTACATCAAGCGCGGCTACGGCCCCTACTTTTACCTCCCCAAGATGGAGTCACACCTCGAGGCCCGTCTCTGGAACGACGTGTTCAACTTTAGCCAGGACTGGATCGGAATCCCCCGTGGTACCATCCGCGCCACTGTCCTCATCGAGACCATTCTGGCTGTCTTTGAGATGGACGAGATCATCTACGAGCTTCGCCAGCACTCTGCCGGCCTCAACTGCGGCCGCTGGGACTACATTTTCAGCTACGTCAAGAAGTTGAGGGCCCACCCCCAGTTTGTGCTGCCTGGCCGCGACGACGTCACGATGAAGGTGCCGTTTATGGCCTCGTACGTCAAGCTGCTCATCAACACCTGCCACAAGCGCGGCGTGCACGCCATGGGTGGTATGGCTGCCCAGATCCCCATTAAGGGCGACGACGCCGCCAACAAGATCGCCATGGCTGGCGTCTACGCCGACAAGTTCCGCGAGGTCGATGCTGGCCACGACGGTACCTGGGTGGCCCACCCCGCCCTTGCCACCATCGCGCTCGAGGTGTTCAACAAGCACATGCCTGGCCCCAATCAGATCTTTAAGCGCAACGAGCTGACCAAGGTCAAGGCTGCCGACCTCCTCAACCCCCTGGTGCCCGGCGGTCAGATCAACGAGGCCGGCATCCGCAAGAACCTCGCCATCGCTCTGGGCTACATGGAGGCGTGGCTCCGAGGCATTGGCTGCGTGCCCCTCAACTTTTTGATGGAGGACGCCGCCACCGCCGAGGTCTCGCGCGCGCTGCTCAACTCGTGGGTCAAGCACGCCGTCAACACCACCGAGGGCAAGAAGGTCACCAAGGCGTACGTTGCCGAGATCCTCGCCGACGAGGTCGCCAAGATCAAGAAGACACAGGGCGCCGGCAAGTACGACGCGGCCGCCGAGGCCCTGCTGCCTGAGATCCAGGACGACAAGTTCAGCGACTTTTTGACCACCCTGCTCTACCAGGACATCAAGTCCCCCAACGTGAGTTACACCAAGTTGTAGTTATTTAAGATTAGTTCATATTACGATGAGCGAAAAATTTGGAGAGTGGTTGCCGCAAGGGGCTGCATACGCTGGCTGTCTCTGGGCAAGGGCTGCCCTTGCATCAGCACCTTCCCCAATGTCGCTGCCGCTTGAGCTGTGGAATATTATTGCAGAACAAATTACAGACCCCACGCCACGCCTCTACCTACAACTAGCCCTCGTGTCGAAGCATTGGCATACAGTCTTCCTCCGAGACAGCCTCTGGCAAAAGTTCAACGTGTACGAGGTAGACAAAGATATCTGCAGCCATTACCTTGAGAAGGTAGCCGAGATGAATTCAGAACGCCAGGCATGGCATCTCAATAATCACAATGACTACTTGAAGTACGGCGTGTTTGAGCCCGAGGACCCCTATTCGCAGCTACTGGCATTCATCACTGCATGGGAGCACATGACCAGCAGATACCTGAGAGACTATTGCCACGACATTGTTTGGCAAAAGTGGATCAAAATTCCTTCCCTATTTGAGCAGATTCGACCTCAACGAGGCAGTGGACTCTGGGATATTAGGTTCAGGGACCTGGACCGCGATTCTTATCTGTACCTTGTACGACGAGGCGAGGTGCTTGAGCTCAATAAAAAGTATTGGGAGGATCATGAGGTAGTGCTTGCCATGGCTAGATTTGATGGACTGATTCTGAGAAAGGCCACCACTTTTGCCAGCGATAGGGAGGTGGCCGTGGCATGCCTCGCCAAAACGCCCAGAGCCTATGGCCTTATAAGTGAGGAATTGCGAGACGACTATGAAATAATCAAGCTGGCTGATAAGTGGAGCGGCAAGAGAAAGCGGGTGCGTGAACGTTACAGAGACTTTGAGGATAATCACTACGGCCACTCTGAGGACTGGTTTTCGCGATCAGAGTAGATTATTTTATATAGGTTGAGGTGCAGTTATCGACTTACCCAACCTGCGTGTGAGATTTATGCTCGGTCTTGTGCTCAGTTGAGGGTCAGTATAACCCAACCTGTGGTGGTGGGGCTCACACCATGACCACCCTAGTCTTTAGCATTGACGAGGCCCGTACTATGCTAGGGCATCGGGCCGCACAGTTTTTAAATAGTCAATTATATGTCTTTTTATATGTTGGTGGGTGCTCAAGTCTCGTGCAGCTCTCCAGCCGCTGAACCAGGTCTGGCCACAGGCCGTGAAAAGTTGCTATTCCAGGGTGTAAGATAGCCTCAAAAAATTTATAGAGTGATAAAGAACGCAGAGTATCCTCAAAAAGCTGCAATTTTGCATTTTCTATGCATGGTACCTCACTCACAGCACCAGGAGGATTGGCCCTGTGCTGGCGACTTTACTTGCTCTTGGATGGTCGCAAGGACTCCCACTCCTCGCGGGTGAGCTTTGATCCAAACATGGCTGCGGTTTTGCGGGCTTCCTCGTACGCTTTATCCTTGTCCATCCAATCACACCGACTCAAGTGTCATCATGCCTACTGCCGGACAGTGGACCAAGTTTCTCGTTTCTGCAGGTGGATTTCTCGGTATGGGAGTCTACACTGTGACCAAACTTATGCCTACCGATGAGGAAATTATTGCCAAACTGAGCCCTGAGCTCAAGGAGCGCTACTACCGCGAGAAGGAAATTCGGCACCGGGCGGATCAAATCTTTCAGGAGCGCATTAGCGCCCAAGCACAGACCAAGGGAACCCCCGCGTGGCTGCAAGGGTCTGCCAAGATGCGCGAGTTTGAGAGATCGGTTATTGAGCAAGCTAGAGCCGAGATTGAGCAGCGCCAGAGGAACGAGTCCAACAGCGACCAAATAGCCCAGCTCCGGGCTCTTGCCGAGAAGGAGCGCAAGCTTTGATTTATCTTATTTACACAATGGACATACAGCACGCAAAAATTACACTAGCTCGGCGGCAAACACCGGCAAAAACACATAGGCGGCCGTCCACAGCGCCATGATGCCCTCAACGAGGGCCAGCGGGAACAGCAGGCCGCGCTCAATAAAATTGTAGTAGATAGCCCAGAACGCGACCGCAAAAAAGTGGTAGAATAAATTAGCAGGCGAGGTCAACAGCCCCGACAACAGCGCCGCGGGATCCCGCACGCAGGCGCCGCCGAATTCAAAGTACTTGAAGCAGCCGTTTTGGAGGACTGCCAAGGGCCGCGTAGCCGCGCTAAACAAGCGGTACAGGGCAATACTGAGGATATTGATGACGGCAGCGTGCTTCTTGCGCTGAGATCCAAACACCTTGACCCGCTGGGCCACTAGGTCCTGGTCGGTGATGTTGTTCTCGAGGGGCCCTAAAAGTGTCGACAACAGCACCGCGTCGCGCAGGCCGGCAGTCATACCACCTCCTGTGAGCGGGTGGCGCATGTTGAGGGCATCTCCGACAAAGATGGCGCCTTTAACGTGCTGGTCAGGAGCGCTCAGCCACTGGTTGGGCATGCTGCGCAGCTGCTGCGTATCGAGCGCTTCCTGAAACGCGGGCTGCATTTGTGCGGGCAAAAATGGCAGGCACTTTTGCTCGAGGTACCGTTTCAAAGCTCCCGAGGCCACGCTCGGCAGAGGAGCCGGCACATCGCACAGGATGCGGGCGTCGCCAGTACCAATCTGGTACACGAGGATCGGCTTGTGCTTGTCGCCAATCACGACATGACCACGGTTGGGGGCCACCAGATCAGCGTTCTTGAGCACGAGGCCCACAAAGTAGCCCTCAATGCGCGGCTTGGCGTTGAGCATCCCGCGGAACTTTGAGTTGGTTCCGTCGCACACAAGTGTGACCTTGGCAAAAAAGGGCATGTCCTTGTCGTTTGCGCGGGCAGTAACCCCGAGAACCTGGCCGGTATACTCGTTTTTAATGAGGTTGAGGACAGTCGCCTGCTTAAAGTCGACTCCTGGCGTCGCCTGCGCAATTTTGCGCAGATTTTGAACAAAACGGCCATGGTGGAACCCGCGGCCCTGCGGCTTTTGGCCCATGGGGGTCGATTTGTGTGTTTTATAGTCCTCCTGGAATGTCGGATAAGACACGTCGACACGGCGGTTGTTGTGCAAAACAGCGTAGCCGTCAATCGGAATCGCGTCGATCCCTTCAATAGCATCTGCCATACCGAGCTCTCGAAGCGCTTCAATGCCTCCCGGCTGCAGCAACTCACCGACGATGCGGTCCGGCTCCTGGAGGCTGCGCTCCAGCACAAGCACCTTGCGCCCGTAACGAGCCATGCCGACCGCAATAGCTGGGCCGACGATGCCGGCGCCTACCACAATAAAGTCGTATTCTTGGTACATGACACAAACAAGTCTAGAGTCTCGGGACGCGAATTTTGTAAGCCTGCACGACCCGCATCACCTGATGTTCAGCCCACAATTTTTGTGTTCGGATTTTCAGCCGATTGGGAACGAGATGAATCAGATTTGTGGCCTAGAGTGCCCCAAAATTCTCCATGCATAATTTGCATGTGATTGCCATGCATGCCTGGCCTTGACCCTCATGTCAGAGGCAAACACCCAGGTAATAATCCATAAAGTAGTTCATACCCAACTCGGAATCAAGCCCAAAATTAAACTCTTCGGCTGGAACGCGTATAGGATCAATGCCCAATGCAGCCAACTCTGTGCTCGATCTGACTACAAATTGACTACAAACTCGATGATCGCCTGGAATCCGACAAAGTCTAAGCTCAAAACTGTCGCTGTACTATTCGTGCTGTGCTCGCGATTTATCTGCTACGCTCCTACATTCCGCACATTTGCATTAATTGCCGTGCTCGCTGCATCGACGCTGGTCTTGACTCACCTTGCATACACCGGGTTTTGGGGGGCTGCGGGTAGCCAAAACTGGGTCAATTGGCTACTAATAGCCTCGCACTTCCTTACTTTTGCTTTTATATACGTTGTTGCGAGTGGTGCAGCGGGCATGCTGGCCACCACAACGAGCAAAGCAGACCTCCATTTTGATGCGTTTTTGTGCGATCTCTATGTAACTGGGTGTTATGTTTTGGCTAATTGGGCCAGGTCAGCGATTGGGGAGCGCGACACCCTTGCTAAATAGCTGTCCAGAACCAACTGTCCACAGCTCAATCAAGCCAGCTGGCTCCTCAAGCTCAATGTATGCATATCTTTATAGCACAATATATACTCTACCACGAGAATGCCTCTTCAAAATAGTGAATCAAGCTCTGAGACTCGCGGATATTTTTCACAATAGTGTCTCTGGTGCTATCCACAAACGAGGGAGGACCACATGCACAAATGGCAATACTTCCCGTAGCATCTGAGATGAACGAGCCAAGCTCAACGTCAACCTGCGGTCTCCCCTGATAAATAATCTCATCACACTCAGTGGAGCTCGAAAAGATGGACTGGTACTCTTCCTTGTCGGGCTGGGCTCTGGTCAAATAAATCTGAATATTTGCCAAACCCTTAATCTTGTTGAGTTGAGCCACCTCCTCATCAAATGCCCACAAGTTCTCGACGTTCTGCAGGACCCATACAAGGGTGATGCGACCACTCTTCTCTTTGATCAGAGGCGCCATATTGATGATGTACGAGTACATAGCGGTGATTCCCACGCCACCAGCCAGAATGAAAACAGACTCATAGTTTTGTAAATTGTGCTCACGCCCATAAGGCCCCTCTATGATTGCCTTGAAAGTGAGCTTGTTGTCGGGGGCCTGCTTGAGCATCTCAAGGATCGTGCCGGTGGCACCTTTTTTACCCTTGCACATAAACTCAATGCGGTTATTGGTGCCCTTAAACAGACTAAATGGGTGCTGTTGCCAGAAAAGCTGCCGATCGAGGACCCGGATATAGGCATACTGCCCGGCCGAGAACACCCACTCACGCTTCTTCTTGGTGCGCACGCGGTACATGTCGTCCGAAGCCAAGCTGAACTCAACGTCCTGAATCCAGCCAGATTTGATCTCTTTCGACAAGCGCGCCAAGTACTCAAAGATGTAGATGCCAAGAGTCACATACAGCCACGGCAGCCAGCCATAGTCGCTGCAGTGAACAAACAAGGCGACCAAAATGACCAAAAAGCAAAACTTGTGGACTGCAACAAACAGCTCGTAAACACGATTGCGGATAGACTTGATGGCAAACACGAGCATGATCAAACAGCAGTAAAGAGCCAGGTTGCCAGCGGGCCAATTGTGAACTTTGTGCCACTTAAACATCAAAACATGCTCCTCACAACTATACCAGGTCAAGAGTACACCGTGAATTAAGCCGTGCATCACCATCATGCGAGCGCACCATCTGTGGAACATTTGAAAGGTATCGTAACTCCAGCCTGTGAGGGGAATGAACGGGTTATTTCGTGATGCAAACAAGACAATGACCGGGCACAGGCAAAATGCAATAATGCCACAGCGGTTAGCCATGTAACGCATAATCTTGTGGCCGTTGGTCACAAACATGAGGGGCCGGTCACTTGAATCAGTGTCAAAATAACAAACTAGAGACACAACGTTGATGGTCAAAAAGCCAAGCACAATCAGGGACTGACCACGAGTGGGTGCCTTGATGGTGAAAACACCCAAGACTCTGTGGGGTACATGATGTCTGTGGCCGACTGCCGGTGGCAGCGTAAAGTAATGCCGCCACCAGTTGACAAACTTTACGCCAAATAGCTTTTCAAGTCCACCATGAGCACTTATTTTGAACATTTGTACCAAAACCATTCCAATGTGTAGCAAGAGCCAATAGCCAAGAAGGATGCCACCAAAAATGCTACCCAGAAGGTAGTGCTTCCTGGCCTCCTTAGCGCCCCTGTACTGCTGCTCAAACAAATCTTCACCAGTAAAGACAGGGACTGGTAGAGTACCATTGGTGGTTATTGACTCCTCATCAATGATGGTGTCCAACTTTGTGATGAGGATGGTATCCATCTCTTGAGGAGTGAGTGTGCGATTTCCCCAGTAGTGACATTGCGCCTGAATATAATCGTAACCGGCGTCGATCTCAGTTGGATGCTTTCCATAAAGGTACACACACGCAAACGCGGTCGCCAAGAAGTTGTCGTTGGCACATCGACAATAATATGGCATCTCCACGGGACAACCAAAGTCATAGTTGAATGCGGCGTTCCAACAGCCGAATCCAAGCGTGGATTTTAGCCCCACCTTTTGGCCCAGCGCCAATGCAAACGCCAACAAGACGAGCATATGCAAGTATAGTGTGCATGCGGTTCTGTGTATATATTAGGCAGTTGGTAGAGTTGGCAACAATCAAACCTTGTCTGAAATGGCGCCACTCGTCGTCATTTTAGAGATTAGCTCGGCCGGAGTTAGATAAGCTGCCGGGACCCACATCTATGCATTAACCCTGACTTTAGTCAATTGTATCACCATCAGACCAAACCTTGATGAAAATTCGACAAATATTTAGAGTGAACCTTGCGCATGGCGAAGCCCAGTCGCAATGAGTTGACGACTTTTGACTCAGCCCATGGGCAAAAAGTACAACACAGACAGCGAGTTTCCAGTGCTTGCTGGCCTTGGTCTCTATGCAGGAAACATTGTCGGAGATGGAAACTGTCTATTTCGGGCCCTAAGCGACCAAATGTGGGGACATCAGGAGCACTACGCCAAAATCAGGCAAGCGGTGGTTGACTATATTCGCAGCGATCAGGAACGATTTGAGCCATTTACATGCGTTTATGGCGAGACATTTGATGTTTATACTAGCCGAATGGCCGATGACGCTACCTATGGTGGCCATCTCGAGATTGTTGCGTTTAGCGAGGTATACCTGGCTCAAGTGTTTATTTACCAGGACAACATTAATTATGCGGTGAATCCTACTCAAGGACAACCCACTCAGAAAATCCACATTGCATACCACACCTGGGAGCACTACTCGAGCGTTCGCAACAAGTCTGGGCCTCACACAGGAGTCCCTGAGGTTGACCCAGTACCGTGCGAGGCACCACCTCCCGACACCTCAGAGATTCCGCAATGGAAGGTTGACATTGTGCTACGCAGTGTGGATGTTTCAGAAGACCGCGCGCGGCAGCTGCTACAGAAGAAAGACTACAACGACGTTATTGAGGATCTGTTGATGGGTGATCCAGAACTAGAGGATGCTCCTGCTGTGCAAGAGGCTGCCAAAGAGGAAAAACAAGATGCCTCATCTGTTGCAGCCCTTGCTGCTGCTACCGAGGAACCCTCAGGCGCCAAGGAGGCCATTGCCCAGACCACACAAAAGGTCAAGGTCAAGGCGAGCAAAAAGAAAAAAGACTTTGAGCAAAAGTGGCAGAAAAAGAAGGAAAAGAAAAACAAAAAGAGCAATGCCTCAACGCCCGCCCCTGCTACAAGCCAGGAGTCCTCTCAAGGACCGATATTTATTTAAATTCAAGAGAGAAAATCTTATGCTAAAAAAATGCGATAAATATGCAAAAAAATAAAAAGGGGGCGCTTTCTAGCTTACTGCAGAAGCTCGTCCCTAAAGTGTTTCTGGAAATTGACGTGCTTGTCGTGCTTGAACCGCGAGTACTCGGCGCGCTTCTCGGACTTCCAAGACTGCTTGACCATTTTCTCGGCGGCCTTCTCAGTGACACCTGGGGCCCTAAAATCGATCATCTTGACCGCCTGGCGGCCCTCGCTCACCGGCTTGTGCACGTGACGCTGCTTGTAGTACTGCCTGAGCTCACGGTGGCCGGCAACCTTGCCGGGGGCGATCTCGAGCTCGTAGCCGTTGGAGTATAATGGCTCGACGTACGCGTCCTCTTCTCTAATGACGGCTCCAGTCTCTCCTTCCTCGTCTGTGTCCTCCCAGCCATCGTCCGCGTACGAGCTGCTAAAGTCGTACCAATCCTCGAGCTCGGCCTTGTTGGCCTCTGTGTCGTACGGGATCTTGCAGTGCTGTTTGCTGACCATGTGAGCGCGCGCAGACTCGACGCTGCGGCCCATAAACGAGCAGTAGAGGCAGCAGTTACCGAGGCCGACCTTCTCGTTGATGTAGCGGACAAGGCCCTCCAAATCAGAGACAAAGTGAGCCTCGGGAATAATCAGGCCAAACTTGCGCTCGAGGTACTTAACGTTCTCCTCCACAGAGGCCGATTCGTGGCCGTCCATGAACGAAACATTGGCAGGGAACTCGACGCGGTTGCGCAGCTTGTTTTGAATAGCTAGCTCCTCCTCGTCAAGCTCCTCGCTCTCGTATGCCTCGTTGGTGGGCTCTCCAAGGCTGAAATCGCTCATTGCCGACGTGAGAGACGAGGCGCGCGAAACGTTTTCCTGGCGCTTGCGCAGCTTCTCCTGACGCTTGAGCTCTTTTTTGGTGACTTGGCGAACCTTCTCGGGCTTTTCTTCCTGGGTCTGATTGAGCAATTTCTCGGCAAAAACTTCGCTGGGGATGGGCGGAAGGCCTGCCACCCGGCGCTTGAGGTTGTAGCGGTGCCATTCGGTCTTCATATGGTCACGCTGGAAGTCGGCCTGCTGAAAGGCGAGGCCACAGGTGTTGCAAGTAAAATTGTGCTGCTGCTCTACTTCACTCATGATGGATTTGTAGGGAACTTGCTCGGTGCTAAGGTCAGACTTTTTGCTGGGAAATTTGCCACTGGGCGTTTGCCACAACTTGAATTTGCGATTTCAATATAGCGGAGGCGCAAGCTCAACCGCAAAGTAAGCGCTTACCTTATTACCCAATTTCGTGGGCAGCTGAGCCTTTGAGCACCGATATCGTTTTGAGTCTCACCTGACCTTTTGCCCCCTTGCATGCTCTCGTACGACGTTTGGGTGGAAATTTCCCAACACATCCCTCCGGACCCGTACACGTTTTTAAGGCTAGGCCACGTCTGCCGGACCGCACGGCTCGCGTTTGGCCGCAACGAGCTCTGGCGCCAGGTCACCCCCTCGCAGTATCTGGGTAAGAACAACCCCCAAAACTTTTTGAGAAGACTTGAGGTAATGACTCGTGACGAGCGCGCGATGATTAGGGCGCTCTGGGCGCGCGATCTCCAAGTTTTGAGGGACGGCCACAAGCTCAGGGTTCGGTACTTTTTACGCGACTTGGCAAGCGAGTACGCGCACAATGGCGATATGGTACTCGCTGCGTGTGCAATTGATGGGTTTATCCTGGAGTTTGTCCCCAATTGGTACGGCGATTTCCAGGTCGTCTCGGTGTCGCTCGACTCCTTTGGTTACGCGCTCGGCTTTGTTGCTCACGAGTTGCGGGACTCATGGCTGCTCGTAGAAAAGGCCGTGCGCAGTACTGGTGTCGCTCTCAGCCATGCCAGCGATCGCCTACGCAACGACAAGGCCATTGTCTGGCTCGCGATCCAGGCCCACGGATTCGCGTTTTCGTTTGCCTCGGAGCAACTCAGGGCCGACAAGGAGTTTTGCCTGCGGGTGTTGCGCCACACCGGCCGCGCACTCGAATTTGTGCGCCCCAAAAACGACCGCAAACTCGTCCTGGCCGCCGTGCGCAATTACGGGTTTGCGCTGCAGTACGCGCCGCAACAATTTTGCAGCGACAAGGAAATACTTCTACGCGCCGTGCGCAACCGTGGCAGCGTGCTCTCGCTCGCCAGCGACGCCCTGAAGGACGACTTGGACGTGGTCCTCGCGGCCATACGCAGCGAGCCGTGGGCCCTCGAGTTTGCGTCGCCACGACTCCGCAACAACCGCATGCTCGTGACCGAGGCAGTCTCCAAGCGCGGCTGGTGCCTGCGGTACGCCAGCGACTCCTTGCGGAGCGACCGGACTATCGCGCTCATGGCTGTACGCTCGTTCGGAGGCGCGCTCGAGTACACGAGCGACGAACTCAAAGACGACGCAGGCATAGTTTTGGCCGGAATGGGGACCGATCTGACTCTTTTGAGCCTCGCATCGCCGCGCATCCGCTCCCTCTCGTGGGCCCTGGCTGGACTGCTTGTCTATGCGATTTTGTGGGCTTTTATGCGCGAAAGCGTTCTTAACGATTCATGATTATTTATTTATTGACATTACTTTTGTTGCCTAGTTTACCAATGGCAGCCTACATGGCCCCGTATGGCCTGCAGGGGCTATTCTATAGATATTTGATTTGCTTTGGGCTGCGGCAGGAGCAGGGACAGACTCAGAGAGCTGAGGTTCCATTCAGGGCTCTCTTGAGGTCCAATGAGGGCTGTCTTGGGGCTTCATCGTGGCTCCACCGTGGCTTATCTTGCATGACACTGCAACTTATCCCGCCACTTTGATATAATGCCCGCAAATCTTGGCACTCTAGCGCCTGAACTTTTATTCAAGATTACTGAATTCTTCTTCACTGGCGCCGATAATCCCGTACCGCAATTCTACTTGCGGCTGGCTCTAGTTAGCCGGCGTTTCTACGAGGTGTACATGAGCGACCACCTGTGGAAATTTCTGGATGTGTACCAAGTGGAAAAGAGTATTGCTGCTCACTATCTCAAGCTCAAGAAAGATATGCTGTCTAAAGAGTTGGTATTTTGTGCTGGGTTTGACTATGCCAAATGGATGTACCCCGACCTCACGCTTGAGCAGTTTGAGAGCTTTTCGCTTTATACTCAGGCCAGTATATTGGCAAAAGCTGAGGACACTAGGGGGTTAAAAAGCTTCTGTAGGCAAATTGGCAATCCCACTTTGATTGGGTACGCCGCTGCACGCACCAGGAACGGCCTTTACACTGCTAAACAAAGTCTGAGAGAGGATGCCGAATTTATGATGAAGGTGGCGGATGCCGGTGGTGCCCCAGCATACTTTGCTTCGAATGCTCTGAAAGATAATAAAGACTTTATTCTGAAATGTGTTTCCGGTAGTCCTCGCGCCTTGGAAGACTGTTCACAGAGGCTGAAGAACGACAAGGAGGTTGTTCTTGCCAACATTGAGAGGTGGCGATCGAACTTTAGTTTTGCCTCCTATACACTTCGGGATGACCGAGACGTGGCAATGGTAGCCGTTACCAAAACCCCCTTCAACCTTGTGTACTGCTCCGAGCGGCTCAGGGATGACGCAAAAGTGGTTAATGCTGCTGTGAAAAGCGATGGGATTGTCCTCAGATATGCTAGTTACCGCCTTAAACAGGACATGGATACAGTACTGGCTGCGGTTACCTCAAACCCGAAAGCGTTTGAGCTTGCCCACGAGTCGTGCCGACAGAGTATCATTAAACGCGGCGCGTTGAGTTTGACCGAGCATTCGAAGAGAAGTAAAAGGATGCGACGCAAGTAAATAGTTGGTAAAAGCCCTCTGAGCATGCCCAGCTTTATACTAGCCTATATTATATTGCACGAATTCGGGAGACTAAGTCTGGGCCTGGCCGCCACTTTAAATATCGTTGTGAATGGGGCACGCCTTGTTTGTTTTGATGTGCCCGACTTCGCCGCAGTTGGCGCATTTGCGGGTAGTCCCTTTGGGCTCACCCTCCCCTTACCGTCGCCCTTGGTAGCCTTGCGGGCAAGATGGCGGTCAGCGCTACGCTTGAGGCGCGACAATTGTTTTTCGAAAATACGCTTGTTGCGCTTGGTTTGCTGATTCAAGCACGCGCCTTTCGTAATTAATGCTGTGGATACCCACAATTATGCATCCCAGCTTATGCACCCGAAATATGTCCCAGCATATGCAGGGTTGTTCAAATCATAGCGCCTTTAGACGCAAAACCCACAACGCTTTTCGGCGTTGCCTAGTGCTTTATACCTAACTCGGTTGCCTCGCCCCAGCAATCGCAATTTTTCACTTTGAACTTATTGGAGACTTGCCTGGGGCCACCAAGCACGAGCCCTAACACTGGAGACGCTCTACGATCACGCAGAACCTCCGCCTACACGGAAAGAATAGATTAATTTGCTATATACAGCGAGCATTCGCGGCCTAACGCAATTTTAGAGAGGTGCACTTAGCGGTTCTTGACGAAACCAATGTCGGCAGCCTTCTCACGGAAGCACTGACGGGACATGTTGATGCCGTACTTGCGGACGACGGCGTTGCGGGAACCGGTGATGCGGCACTGGCGGGAGCCCTTACCGTAGCGGCGGGGGTGGCTGAACCAAACGTTCTCGTGGGACATGTTGAGGGTTGTACGGGTACCACGGACACAGAGTTAGAGTGGGTTTTGGTGAGCCCTAGGCGGTGAGGTAATGGGCTGACTAATTTTGGCACAGATGAGCACGTTTAGAGCTGAAAAGTTGAAATTTAGAAAAAAATTACATCAGCCTTTCAGACCTCTGTCAAAGTAAAATATGGCTGGCAGTCTGAAGAAAAAGCATAAAGCATTCAAGTCAAGGCATGCCACCAAGGGCCAGATCAAGGACGCGAATAAGGGTCGTATTGACAATGCTGGCGCCTCAAACAAGGAGAAGCATACTCTCTCGAAGCTCGAGAGGCGGAACCATTCGTCGCAGATGATGAACCAGAAGCGTGCCCAGCACACCCAGAAGCTCAAGATGTTCAATGGCAAGAATGGCTGTGCCCGCAACATTTGTGTGGTGCCCCTGAGCGCTGATATCGACAGCGTTATGCTTGTCAACAAGTTCCAGCAGCAGCTTGACGGCCAGCAGACCGAAATTCCCGGCCAGATGTTCGTGCCTCGGTTCAAACAGAACCTGCGCTTCTTTGTTCCTGCCTACAACAACTTTTGGCAAGTTTTGGACAATGCTCGCGCCGCCGATTTCTGTCTCTTTGTGCTGTCCTCGACCACCGAGATTGACGACTATGGTGAGCAGCTCGTGCGTTGCGTGAGCTCCCAGGGTTGCACCACCTCGTTTGGTGCTATCTGGGGTGAGGCCGACAAAAAGGTCAAGACCAATTTGAGCGCTTGGTTCGGCCACTTTTTCGCTGAGTCGCGTCTTTACGAGCAGGGCGAGTTTGTGACTTTGGCCAACACCTTTTGCTCCAAGGTGCCCTCTGGCATCAATTGGCGTGATGATCGCCCCTGGCTCGTGGCCGAGGGCGTCCAGGTCCAGCCCGAGGGCGTTGTTATCCAGGGCATCGTGCGCGGCTCCAAGCTGAGCTGCGACCAGCTGGTACACATCCCTGGCGTCGGCGACTGCCAGATCTCGCGTATTATTGGCAACAACACCGAGGAGAGCTGGGAGCCCCAGACCCCCGAAAGCCTCGACGAGTACGGCGAGGAGCGCGAGATGCACACTTTTGAGGAGGAGGACGTGGTCGCTCAGGCCGGTGTGCGCATTGATGGACACGAGTACGTTACCGAGATCATTGATGCCGAGGAGGACGTCGTCCAAACCATCAAAAAGGTGCCCAAGGGTATGTCTGAGTACCAGGCCAGCTGGCTCATTGAGGGCGAGGACTATGGCCTCGAGAACCCCGAGGAAGCCGCGGCCGAGCTTAGTGACGAGGAAGGTGAGCTTGTGCCCAACAAGCCGGTAGATGAGGTCGACATGGAGGACGAAGACGCCCAAGACGACTCTGACGACGAGGCCAACGCCGGCTACGAACCCCGCACGAACAACGACGCCAAGGACGACTTGGAGTTCCCTGACGAGATCGATTTTGAGCCCAGTGTCAGCCGCAAGGAGCGCATGGCTGGCTACCGCGGTACTCGCGACCTCGCTGGTACCGAGTGGGACTCGCGCGAGAGGGATGAGAACACCCCCGCCGAGTGGCCGTGCCTTACCAGCCCCGGTAACCTGTTTGCTACCAAGAATAGACTTCAAAAGATCGAGCGCGATGGTGCTGAGGTCGGCCAGCGCGTGACTGTGTACCTGCCGGTGACTGAGGCTATGCGCCAGCATGAGGATGCCTTCAAGGCCAACGTGTTTGTTTTGTACGGTCTGCTGCCGCTTGAGCACAAGATTGGCCAGATCAACATGAGCATCACCCCCGATAGCGAGTTTGACGAGTCGATCCCCAGCCAATCGTCGCTGCTTGTACAGTACGGTCCCCGCCGCATGCGCATTGAGCCCACCTTCAGCCAGCCCGGCAGTCGCAACTCAAACAATGTCTACAAAATGTACCGCTACTTGCACCCTGGCCACCCCGCCACTGCCTCGTTTTTGGGTCCCATCCTTCTCAGCCAGGCACCCGCGGTGTACTATACAGAGCAGGGCCGCTTGGTCGGTGTGGGCAACGTCATGGACTGCGATCTGCACCGCATCATCGTCAAGCGTGCCGTGCTCACTGGCGTGCCGTTCAAGATCAACAAAAAGATCGTCACCATCCGCTACATGTTCTTCAATGCCGAGGACGTCCAGTGGTTCAAGAGTGTGCCGCTCTTCACCAAAAATGGCTGCTCCGGTTTCATCAAGGAAAGTCTCGGTACCCACGGCTACTTCAAGGCAACCTTTGATCGGAAAATTAATGCTCAAGACGTTATTGGTATGGCTCTCTACAGGCGTAGCTGGCCCAAGCGGGCAGAGGTGGCTGCATAGCATAGTTATTTATTTAAACGATAAATCTTTTCTCTACTGTTTGCCAAGCAATATCAGTAAACCTTAAGCGGAAACCTTAAAACATGCAAGGGGTCGTCGCTATGCAGCATGCATCGTCTCCAGTTGCTGGGACACCCCGCCTTGCAAAAACGCCTTGAATTTAAGGTCTGTTGCATTTTCATTTCGAATTTGATCCAAGTCCTCGACAAATAACCGAGCTTAGCGAGGCCCACACTGCGCAGACTGCAAAGTGCAGAGCTGAACCGCCGCGCATAGCATTGTGCATATGCATGTTCACCCGCTGCGCGTACCTCGGTTAACAAGCCTGTCGCATAATTCCCCCTAAAACTCAAGAAAAACCTTTTTTCCATCTTATTTAATGGTACTCCACGTAAAATCTCGAGCAGGGCTCTTCTTTTTCAACTCAAAACGGTTTAGGGGGCGGTGCGAGGGTGAATCAGTCTGTGCAGCTTGCATTGACAACGCAGGGGAGGCAACTGCATCGCATGAAAACCTGAATTAAGCGGCCTGTCGCCTTATTTGCTATTGCAAGTATAAAAGCTCGTTTGTTAGTCGTAGTTGTTGCGTAAATCAGCTCCTTTTTATCTTCCTCAATTGTGGCGCGGCACATCACGACCACTTGACATGCCCCAAAACCGGCAGGCGCCTCGGTATTCTCTTGGATAAGGTTTCTCAACTTTTAAATATCAAAATTTCATCGAACAGTGACCCGTAGGACCGTCGAACGCAAGATGAAAAACCACGTCGGCCAATGATAGCTTGGCGTTGATGCATTCAACATTTCGGATATAAAAACTTGATCGATTAGCGCGGAAATAGTGTAGAGCATTGAAACCAAAGGTAGATTTCAGCTGATGTCCACAGCGCTGATCCATGCAAACAAGAGTCAAGCTCAGCCGTTAGCTGGTCCAAGCCCTTTTTACTCCAAATATTACAATTATCTCAACGCAAGGCGCACATAGATACGCCACCTGGCTTGTGGAGTCAGTCGACAAGACCCTTGTCATTGGGCTCAATTGGTGGCGAAAACTCACGGCTGCCGCACGGTGCCGTGCGTAGCCCTGGGCGAACGCACGTGGAGCAAAAGCGGGGTGACAGGGTTCAACGGTTTTTTTTTTCAGGCTAGGTATTGTGTGTTATTGATCTAAGTTGTGTATTATCCTATTACTGGCTACCTCAACTCAGCACATGATGAGGGACACTCACACACCCAGCTGAAATCAAGATTATCGTGCCTTACGCCATTTTTAGCATGGCCATGCCGTGTCCGTAGTATCATCATAGAGTTGCTGTAGGTGGGAAAAAGAATAGAATTTAGTGCAAATAAGCGCAAAAATATGATTCAATCAATGAATCAGGTGTTCTCCCCCTCCCATATCTAGAAGCAGAACAATGCGGCACTGCGGGGTCTCTTACATTTTAGATTTTATGAGTGTTGATCAGCGAGGAGTGCGTTAAGAGACGCGTGTCGGGAGATCCAAACAAACTCGAATGGAATCAGCGACTGTTTAAGGATATTATGCGACCAACACTTTTGGCAATACCATCATTGTTGAAGTTGGCATACGCGAGGCGCGGCTTCCCTGCAGCATGCATGACCCAATATCATGGCAAGGGGTAACCACGACTTTAGGAAAAAACCTATACTTTAGTATTATTGTAGTTGTTTATGGGCTGCCTACACGACATGTATCTTCATGCGACTTGTCATCACGTGACTGGTGCCGTGTAGATCGCACCTGCCATAAAACCCTCACGGCAGGACTTTTTTGGATCTTAAATGAGCGAGAGCATCCGCGCCTGGAGCCTCTCAAATTCGCTTTTTAGTAACACTACAGGCGATACAGCTGCTACAGCTGCCTCCACAACTAGTACAAGCTCGCAAAGTAAACCATTACAGGTTGTCGAGGAGCTTCAGCAAAACGAGGTCTACGAGGAACCGGCACAGCCTCAGCAGCTGGAACGCACAACTGGCGCTATTGCCACCGCACAAAACGTACCGGTCATGCGATCACTACCGGTACGGCCCCCAACAATTGTTCCTGCCGGCGATATTCCTTCTGCACCAACGCCTGCACCACCTGCATCTGCGGAGGCTACCGTCTCCAAGCCCGTTGCCACGCCAGCGGTGAGCAAGGCGCCTGCCTCTTTATCATTATTTGGGGCTCCAAACATTCAGCTTCCGATTGTTTCCGGCCCTTCCCCGAGTAAAAAGCAGACTGAAACCGCGCTGGCGCAGCTTCACCTTGCCCTCGGGCGCATGCTCGACTCGGTGGCTTCCGGCCGCACAAGCATTTTGGTGACCCGTTGCGCGTCTGCGGCGCAAACTATCGAGGATTACTGCGAGCAGGTCGGCCCTGAGCTCAGCAGCGCCAACCAAAACCGCGACCTCGTGGGCATCATCCGCATCGTCTTGACCTTCACCGATTGCCTCGTGCGCAGCCCCAATCTTCGCTCGACCCGCATGAGCCTGCTGCACAGCCTCGAAATGCTCGGGGCGTCGCTTGGTTTGGTTGAACCCGACACCAACACCCCCGTGGCCTGCCCCCGCAACTTTGCCCTCCAGAGCGACACAATGTACGGTGATCTCTGCGACAAGATTCTGCACGAGCTCTCGAGCAATATTACGGAGCAAGAGGGTGCCTATGTTGCGCCTGTGCGCCGTGGTCTCAGCTCCAAATTTTCGGTGGCCTCGCTGTGCATTGGTATTCCCCACCTGACCGAGGCGCACTGGGCCCAGGTTAATGCGCTCATGAATGTGTGCCCTGAGCTCCACATTTACGCTCGCAAGGATGGTATCCTGCCCGCACAGCGCATGCGCGTGGTGCCACCCTTCCGCGTGCCCGACCCCGTCAAGCCGCCCATTGGCATCAGCGTGGCGCCCGAGGCGGCAACCCACACGAGCGGTACGCTTGGAGGGTATATTTACCCCATAATTGACGAGAGCGACACGTCGCGCGAGTCGTTCCGCGACGCCACGTTCGCTCTCACCTGCGGCCACGTTTGCTTGCCCGATGCCGATGCCACGCGCAATATTGACAAGCCCGTGATGACCCCGAGCCCCGTGTTGACGGCCATGTTCCGCAAGGCCCTGGACACCGAGTCAAAGCTGCACTCTGACCACACGTTCGAGTACCATGCCTACCGCGAGGCCATTCAGGAGCTGGACCTCAACCCGCCCAAATCGCTCGGCCACCTGGTGTGGGGCGAGCGTGCGGTGGTGGGCAGCAAGGTCGGCAACCTCATGAGCGATATGGCCATCATCAAGTGCGATCCCGAGATCCAGTGCCGCAACTACTTGGGCGACGACATTGACCTCGGCAGCGACCTTGGCCTCATGTTTGAGCGCACGGTGACCCACGTGGTGCCTCCCGAGCTCACCTCCGGGCTCCAGGTGTTCAAGTATGGCGCCACCACCAAGCACACCTCGGGCATTGTCTCGTCCTCGCGCATCGTGTACTGGTCCAACAACAAGCTCCAAAGCACCGAGTTTGTCGTGCGCGCAGAGACCCCAGTCTTTGCCTCGGGCGGAGACTCGGGCGCCTGGGTGCTGGCTCGCGGCAAGCACACTGGCTCCTCGGGGCTCGGCGTCGTGGGCATGGTCCACTCGTACGACGGCGAGTTCAAGGAGTTTGGTCTGTTTACGCCGATCGGCGCCGTGCTGGACCGCCTTACTGAAGTCACTAACGTGCCTTGGGCGGTAGTGGGGGTGCCCACTCAAAACGACGGCAACGTCCAGGTTTCTAGCGACTAGATTATTTATTAGCTTCGGCTCTTTAACTTAACATTTTTTTCAAGGCAGCTCGTACAAATGAGCATCGAGCGTACCCTCAGACACCTCGGTTGCAAGCCTGCGGCAGTGGAAATTGGCCATCTGGTCGTCTTCAGACATTTGCATGCCAATCTTGACCCAGCGGCCATTGGCCTCAAGTGCGTCAAAGTTTGCCCGGATCCGTTCAAGCATGGCCCGGGTTTGCGCAGGGTAGGCGTCAAGATCCATTTCAGACCATCCGTTTTGGACCTCGCGCATCAGCCCAAACATATCGATGGTGCCGGGCACAAGCCGGCTAGGCAGCTCACCACTCCTAAACTCGGTGAGGGCCCGGTCAATGGCCACAAGCTCCACAATATCTTCATCAACAGGCTGGGTTTTGGTGAACACATTTCTCGGGTCATTCTCGCCATAGTAGAGAGCACATCCACCCCAGGGGCCACCCTCGCTGGCGGCATCCGTGTAGGCAGAGATCTCATCCGACTCAAATGACGACTGCGACTGCGACTGAGCCTGAGGAATGGGCCCATTGTTCACGGCCTCACGGTGTTGCATGCTGATTAGAGGGGAAGTGTTTCAGGTGCGTTGATCTGGGGTAAACAAGGTTTGAAGACCGGGAGGCTGGTGCACACCATTAACAATAGTCAGCTGTGTAACCTCAATTGTACTCTATCCCTGCATCTTTCGCGGCAACCGGTACATTGTGCCCTTACGCTCTCCCTCGGAGATCTCCTCGGCTAGCCTGCGGCATTGGGGGTTTGAGGAGTTGCCCTCGCCACTTTGATTCAGAACAAACGGGACGGGCCGACTCTCTGCCTCAAACGTCTCAATTTTGACCTTGATATCCTCGAGCAGCGCGCGAGTTCTTGCGGTATAGGGCCTTCAGTCGGGGTTGTCTCCACGCGGTCTCTAACTCACCTTACAGAATTCTAGGTCACCAGCAGGAAGCCGAAATTCGATTACCACGGGCTCAAAGCAAATTCACACTTTCAATTACATATAGATCTCAGGGGTTTAGCGTCCCGCCGTTGAGGTTGTATCAACCGTGCTTGACAGTACGTCTTGTTCAGCGCGTTTGGAACCGAGGCTAAGCCTAATGCCTGCTTTCCCTGGCAATTAAGGGTTATGTTTATCAAGGGTTGAGTGTCAAAAAGGCGGGGATTCATGCAACTACTATATTTGATGCCCACGTTTATCAAAACTACAGATACAATACTAGCGCAATTTGTAAGTCTTTGCATTGCGAGAGCCCCGGGAAACCTCGTCCGCCAGCATCTTGCACTGGGAATTTGCAACAAAATCATCGTCTTCATGAGGCAAACCAAACAAGACCTGGCGACCCTCAGCCTCAAATGTATCAAGCTTTTTCTTAATGCCTTCCAATAGCTTGCGACTCTGCGCATCATAGCGGGCCATGCTGAGGTTGCCCCCGCGCAGTTGCCACATCACGTTGAACGTTGCAAGGGTACCTGGCACCAGCCGACTGGGAATATCGCGAGTTTGAAACTCAATTAAAGCCTGGTCAATTGCAATCAGCTCAACAATTTCAGCCTTCATGGGATCGGTTTTGGTATAGACATTCCTAGCGTCGCCTTCACCGTAGAACAAAACGCAGCCACCCCAACGGCGGCCATCCATGGAGCCCTCGGTGTATGCAGAAACCAGGGCAGAGGCACTGGAAGAGGGCAGCAGACCACTGTACACTTCACTGTGTTCGGTGTCAAGGTAGCAGCTGGCTTGACCGGCTGTACGCTGACCTGCTGCACCCTGGCGCGCCAACTTGTCGGCCTCAGCGTTGTGTGCACCCTCAGGGCTGCTCACATGGCCTCGGCAGATCTTAATCTCAATTGATTTGCCCATTGCTTGCAAATTATCGTACAGGCTCTTGACCTCCTCAATCAACTCTCGGTTTTGCACTGGTCTTCTCTCGGCGGTCTTCCACCCGTTGCGCTTCCACTTTGAGTACCATGTGTTAAGGCAGTTGTAGGCATACTGCGAGTCGGTCCAAAGCGTGAAGTGGTCACCCAGGTCAATTGATTTTTCGATCTCATCAAGTGCGACAAAGATCGCCGCCAGCTCAGCAACGTTGGAGGTCTGCGGGCCTTTGTGAACCTGACCTGACTTGCTCAAATACTGAAACTGGGGCCAAAACACTCCAAAGCCAGCTTTTGCGTTCGGGGTACCGTTATTGAGACAGCTACCGTCTGTAAAAACTTCAACGCGTAGCATGGTGATTAGTTGAAAGTCTGTTTCAGGTCATATTGACCATTGAATAGCGAAATCTAATTATTGTTCAGTCAAGTATTAGCGAAGTATGCCAATGCTCGGCCAGTTTTCAAATACAAAGACAATACAGGGGTCTAACTTCTAGCCCTTAAGGTTGTATACACCGTGCTTAATGGAGCTCCAAGCTGCATTATGAGCGTTGCTCCATGCTGCCTTCATCATATCACGGTCCCTGTCGTCGCGGACTGGCCCAAAGCTCACTCTGATACCTGCTTTTCTGAAAACCTCAATTCTTTTCCTGACCCGCCTCATCATCACCCGCCTACGCTTGCCCATAGACTGCATACCCTGTTCCATGGCCTCATTATCCCCAAAACAAGGATCGATCATGTATCGAAGGTTCAAATCGAGGCAGACATAGCTCGGCCGCTTCCTCTTTGACTCAAGAATCTCAATCATGGCTTGATCAACGGCAATGAGGCCAACGACGTCACCTCTGATCGGTGATCTTGTCCTAGTGTAGACATTCCTAGGGTCGTTAGGGCCATAATACAGCGCACAGCCTCCCCAACGACTTCCGTCATTAGTATAACTAACATAGGCGGTCACTTCGGGTTCCGGAGGAGGAGTTGTAGAAAAGGTCTGTTTGATGGGGTCAAAGTAAAGGGTTCCTTGCCCAGCGGATCCTTCGCGGGCCAGCTGGTCGGCCATGGCATTGTTTTGGCCCTCACGCCCACTTTGATGGCCTTGGCATTTAACCAAGGGCACATACTCTCCTCCATACAGCAAACCATCAAGGTAATTGCGAATAGTGATGATCAGGTCCTTATTTTTCACCGGTTTTTTGTTCGAGGTGCGCCAGCCGCTCCTTGACCATTTATCGTACCAAACAAGGAGACAGTTGATGGCGTACTGCGAATCACTGTAAACTGCGAATGTGTGAGTCGTTCCCTGCTGCCGCAAAGACTCGATCTGCCTCAGGGCATAAAAAATGGCGGTCAGCTCACCGACGTTTGAAGTCTGCACATCTCCAACCACGCGACCCGATTTGCTGTTCTGGTTTGCTTGAGGCCAATAAATTCCAAAGCCAGCTTGTGCGTCGGGGCGCCCGTTGTTGAGGCAGCTACCGTCGGTGTAAATTTCAAAGTGCATGACCAGTTTGACGTTTCACCCCTGACACTAATGCTGAGTATATAACTATCACCGAGTCTAAATAACCCTTACTGAGTTTATGTAGTATACATGTCTCTGATGGCCTCGACGCGGCATCGACGCTAGATTATCTAGACTCACAGGTTTTTGTGCCCGCATTCTTTACGACAAGGATCTCTTAGGCCGTGTTGCCCTTATCCTTCATTTCTTTGGTTGGAGTGGGCTTTAAGCGATATATGAGCGCTCTCGAGAGTTTAAGAGAACTATCAGTCATATTTCCACCTTCTTTCGCCACCTTAAGAGGGCATTCTGAGCCATCCAGAGCCAGATTTGGCACTAACTTTACACGCTCAATCAGAGCACTTTTTAGGGGTTTGGACTATTTATCTCATCTTTGAGGCTCTCTTTCCCCAAATAGTTTGAGATTTCATCTACAATAGGCCAGAATCAATCTCAAATCTTCGGTTTAATTTGCAAAACCATAAAATCACTCTGTGCTGGGACAAGAGACTAAAAAGTAGATAAGCGAAAAAACTATATCTTATTGCCGTGAAAAGCGTAATCATTTGACGACCAAACTATCTGCAGTTAGAGAAAATTTGAGGTTTCTGTAGAGGTCAAATAGACAAAAACTAAAATGTTTCCCTCGGATTTCATACTTTTCTCATTACGAAAATCTATATTTGACGCGATTCCGAAGTTTTTCGCTTATAACTTTTTGGTCATTGGTCTGGGTGCATTGAAATTTTTTAAGGTGCATAAATAATGCATAACCTACCTAAAAAGTTTGTCAAAAGTGCAGCCAAGCCGCTCTACAAAGAGTTTGGAAAAAGTGGAACGCAAATTTGCCAAAATAAGGCAACTTCCCCGCCCAAAATGCCCATTTAGACCTTCGCCTGCGGCCATCTCAACACGAAAGCACGATTTCCCGTCTGATCAATCATAGTTAAGCGTGTTAGAGCCACATTCAGTATTACAGTGGGAGACCATGTGAGAACGGGTGGTACTGCAGGTTTTTTTTTGACTTTTTTTGCTTTGGGTATACCCGGGCTTGAGCTTGTGGGCCCTGCGGAGCCTGGGTGGGTCTTCATTTTTGGAGGGGGCAGCCAACCTACCCCATTGACCATTGCCCTTGCCTCAATTGAGTGTTCTGATGCGCGCTGTGTGGTTAGCGGCGCGGCGGGGGCCCGCCACTGGACTCAATTCACGCCATTTAGATGAGGATTGCGGGAGGTGGAATGTTGGGAGGATGATAACAAATACTCTGATTACGATTATTGAATCGATAAACATTGCCTGCGGGGTCAAGGGTCTGAGAATTGATAAACACGACGGGGGGTTCAGAAGTTTATATTTATACGCATAATATCAGCGTAGTATATAAATTAGAAGTCACTAACTGAGCGTATCACTCTCCTTTTAGTTATTTTAGTGCTGATATTTACCTTTCTTAATTGCCGCCTTGGCAGCTCTGCTCTCTGACCAGTCCATGAGGTGGTGATCCCTCAGCTCCTGCGCCGAACCCCATTGAATTGTCCTGGACTGACTAGCAAGAGTCGCAAGGTTGCTGTGAATCAGGCCATTAAGCTTGCGTCTGCGCTTGGTCTCGTAGTCAAGGCCCTGCTCGATCTCTTCCCCGTGGTCGCGTCACCGAGGTCAAATGCAATGAGTCTGGCAACTGCAGTGGAGGTACGCTGTAGATACCGTAGAAGACACTTCAGCCGGCACATCGTTTCTGGTAAAAAGTACTTGACCCACGGGTTTGTACGACCGTCGCCGCTGATGTCCATGCATATATCATTAACATTACTTTCTATAGGTAACGGTCTTTGCCGCGTTTTTAGCGTTGCGTTTCTTGGCAGGTCCCGCCTGTTTCCCGCGTTTTTGGTACTGCCTGCGCTGCTGGGGCGCGGCCTTCATGACCGGCTCGGCGGTGTCGAAATCAAACGCCTCGGCGTCCTCGACGGCCCGCTTCTTTTTCTGGGTCGGCTTGAGCTCGAGCTCGTCCTGGCCCTCAACAATATTGATCTTGCGCTTGGAGCTCTTGCGAGCAACGGGCTGCGGTTCAGGCTCAGGCTCCTCCTCGCTCGACTCTGACTCGCTCGACGACTCCTCCTCGCTCTCGCTGGCCTCGGCCTGAGCGGGAGCTGCCATCTCAGGGATAAGGCTCAAATTGACTGCCGGAGGCGCATGGGTCGCGGGTTCACGCACAAACAACGAGGCAGTGGCCAGGCGCATACTGCTGGACTTGGCGACCTCTTCCTTGTCAAACAGGTCGACCCGGCGCGTCTTGAACATTTGCGGGCGCGGCGGCAGCTTGGATGCAGCTTGAGCAAGCTCGAGAACCTCGGCTGCGTACTCGCGACTGAGGCTGGGTGACGCTTGAAGCACATGCTGAATATTTTGAGGGTAGTGCCTCACGAGCTTGGTGATGCTTTGGGCAGACATGACGTAGCGCGGCGACTCATCAAGCTCGCGCGCTTTGAGGTCCCTCCACTTGTACAGAGCCTCGAGCACATGGTCGTTGGCATCGATGCGGCTCTTGAGAGCGAGCGCCCACCAGCCCGGCTCGCGCACATTGTACTCGGGCTTTTCGTAGCGTTTGCCGGCAGTTTCGCGGGATTTCTGCAGCACATCGGCCATCAAGTCTTTATCCAGCAGCTCGTTGCGCATTTGGTCGGCAATGTACAGCAGATAATGGGTGTCTGCTTGAGCATAGGCCTGCATCTCGGCCGTGAGAGGACGCATGCGCCAATCGGCCATTTGGTACTTTTTGTCGGCCTGGAACTGGCAGTAGTGCTCAAGCAGGTACGCCAGCGACTTTTTGGGGAGATTGAGGGCCTTGGCCGCGTGGCTCGTGTCAAACAAACCGACCAAATAGAGGCCCAGGTCGCGCTGCAGCCATAGAACGTCCATAAAGGCGCCATGCAGCACCTTGAGAATGTTGGGGTTGCAGAAAACACAGTTGAGCTCTTGCAGCTCGTCCCGTAGAGCAAGCGTATCCACAATATAATCCGCTTTGGGGCTGGATATTTGCATGAGGCACACAAGCCCCAGATAGGTGCGGTAGTCGTGGTGCTCAAGGTCCACGGCAATTTGCTGGTGCTTCTTGAGGTCCTTGATCATTTTGGACAGTGCCTTGCGGTCCTGAACAAGCACAGGCTCGCGGTCCTTGGGAAATTTTGTGGTACCCTTTTCATAAACAAACGAGGGGTACTGACCGAGAATCTCCTGCTTATAAGGGTGCTCGTGCCACACTTCGGCATGCTCTTCGTCCTTGGGCTGCTCGGCTATTGACTCGTTGAGGCTGAGGGTGGCCCAGGGCTTGTCGGCCAGCAGTGGCTTAAATGGGCCGTATGAGTTGTCCACGGGCGTACTAAATTTTGTCTGGGGTTTTGTGATGGTCTTGTCGTAAAATGTGACTGAAGGCGAAGCCGGTGCGGGCGAAGAAGCGCGAGATTTGAGGGGTTGAGCGCCTGACCCAGGCTCACCGGTAGCGGCCTTTGTACGGTCGATAAACCGGTCGAACGTATTCTGAATGGCGTTCCAGTTGTGTTTGACGTCGCCCACACTCTCTAGTGCAAGGTCACGGCCCCCCTTTTGCAGGATTTCGTTGATGAGCTCGAGCAGCTGGTCCGAGACTTGCTGGCTTTTCTGGGCAAACGCCGAGTCCAGCGTGCGCTGGAACCCAACATCTTGAGCGTTGAGGGCACTGGTAGCTCTCACCACCGACATGAGCCGGCCAAGAAGCTCGGGGTACCTCTTTTCAATCATGGCGGGTGACAAATATTTCTTGAAGAGATCTCGAAGTAGTGTGGAGAGATGTGAGGCACCACCAAAAAAATGCTGCAGCACATTGGGCTGCAATACACCATTGCAGGGCCCAATTGCAGTCCCCCGAGCCAAGCAGACATATTTATGAAAACACTCTTACCCCAATAACTTACGTAGTACATACTCTAGTCGGACTTCCAATTCTTGTACGCACTCACGGCCTGATGAATCTTTTTGTTCAACAAATCTTCATTGTCCACCCACTTGAGCAGGTCATCGCGCTTCTCCTCGAGCAAAATGCCCGTGATCTGCGACGCCAAGTCGTCGGTCTCGATATCCTGGTGCTTTTGTACTTTGGGATAAAGAGCCTCGCCAATCACCTCCTTTTCGGCGTTGGTGTTCTCGGCAGAGGCAATGGCCGCGCTCAGGCTCGAGCCATAGTCCTGCTGGCGCCGCCTTGGCTGCTCGTAGTATGGGTAGTACATCGCCTGGCCGGGGGCGGGGCCGCCAATTATGGGCATCATCATGGGCACATAGCCGTACATTGTGTTCATGAGGACCGGCTGGCGCCACTGGCGGCCGCCCTTGCGCTGGGCAAGCGCCACGTACAGCTGGTTGCCCCAGACCTGGGCGCCGTTCATCTTTTTGATGGCAGTCTCGGCTGCCAATGGGTCGTGGAAGCAGACAAAGCCAAACCCCCGTGATCTGGCCGTATCGTCGAGCATCACCTTGGCCGATGCGATCGAGCCAAACTTGGCAAACTCGCGCGCAAGCTCCTCGTCCGAGACCTCCAAGTCAAGGTTTTTCACGTAAATGTTTGGCGTGTCTACTCGCGTCGGCTTTTCCCTCTGTTGAGCGCGGCTAACCTGGATAACGCGGCTGCCGAGCTTAGAGTTGTTGAGCTTTTGCACAGCGCTCAAGGCGTCGGCGTGAGTCTTGTAATTGACAAACCCAAATCCGCGAGGCTGCCCATACTCATCAATAGGCATGGAATACGAGTCAATGGCCCCGATCTGAGTGAAAAAGTCAAAGAAGTCTTGCTCGGTGGTGTTTTGGCCAATCCCCTTGATAAACAGGTTGGTAAACTCGGATTTGGACTCGTCGTACTTGTGAACACGCTCGCGGCGCGGCAAATTGTGCCCAACGTACAGCTTACGGCCCCAATGCTCGCGTCCATTCATCGAGGAGATAGCCTCGTCAACCGCCGGTTTGGTGGTATATGACGCGTAGGCAAAGCCGCGCGGCTGTCCATAAGGGGTCAAAGCGATGCGCAGCGACGAGACTTGGCCGTGCTTGCTCAGTTCGGCGTGCAAATCCTCGACCGTGACCTCGGGCACCAGATTCTTGATAAAGATGCCATCGCCCGCGGCACGCGGCACAGAAGAGCCATTGCTCAGCACGCGGCACATGTTGCTGCCAATAAACAGGTGCTGCTTGGCGAGCAGCGCCTGGGCGGTGTCCTCGTCGCCAAGTTCGACCAGGGCGTGGCCGTGACCGCGGCCCAAATGGTCGCGCACGAGCTTAATGCTCGTAACACCGCTGCCGACGGCCGTCTCCACTTGCGATTGGTCCACAAGGGGGTCGATATCAGCAATGTAGACCGTGCTGTCTGGCATGTGTCAGCTCCCCCCTGTCGGCCTGCGGTGGGAGGTACTTGAACCCTAACCGCACACAGCGCTCGTCTAGCACCACCTCCTGCCCCTTGGCTCGCGAGGACCCCACATACCCCACCCTCCTTTGCAGAGCCCGAGAAATTGAAGATGAAGGCACTTGAGCGGGGATGGAAAATTATCGAGACAGGCCATCTCACTAAAAGATTCAAGTTTGGCAGTCATACCCGCGCCGCACAGTTTATTGCGCGGGTGGCACCACATGCAGATGCTCAAGACCACCACCCAAACGTGCTTCTGCGGTACAAATTCGCCACTTTTGAGCTCAAATCAAACGATGTGAATGCATTGACTGAGCGCGACGAGAAGCTTGCCGCGACTATTGACAAGTTGTTCAGCGAGGGAGCGTAGAGTATTTTTTAGAGTTATGCGAGTATGTACATAAAAAATATCAGTCTCTGGCAGCAAGCTACATGTTTTAGAGCCTATATGAGCCTTAATGAGCCTAATATCTGAGCCAAAAAGAGCATACTGGCCACTTTTCTGCAAGACAATCGGCAACTGATTGGATCACTCTCAGGCGAGCCTGCATCAGCGCACCCTTCGATTACATGGAACAGCTTCGACTGGCAGCAGTCAACAACTACTTGGACCAAACCCCCACCCCTTTGGAAAAGCTTATACTTCCGACTGTTCTCAAGAGCATCCCTTCGGCGAGCCGGATCACCTCGATCCACCACCCCATTTCTGTGATTGATGCTGTGCACCAGGATCAGCTCGAGCCGTTAGCCTCACGGCTAGAAACAATGCTAGTACTCAAGGATGAGAGCCATAACCGCCAGTGGTGGCGCTGGTGCTACGTTTATACCCAACTGCGAATTTCGACATTCCACGCCGTACACTCACAAATAAAGATCGGTACGCGAGATCTCAGCGCCGTAGATGTTGTAGCCGACGATGTCGAGGCGGTGCTCGAGTCGCAGGACATGTCTCAGCTTGAAACTTTGGAGAAAGAGGTGGCACTGCGAGACACCAAATATTGGAACCATTTGCTGTATTTGATTCAAAGTAAGGCCGCCTTTCTGAATCTCAATGAACTATTTGAGGAGTTTAAGCCCCAAGCCCCAGAACCTCAGGCCCAGGACCCCCTGCATTTGGAGCAGCTCACCTCGAACGAGCTGCTGTTTGATGTGGGGCGAGCCGACCCTGCATACGCTGCACGCGCTATTATTGGAGAAGCACCCAACTACATTGACAAAAATGCCGTAGTGCACGAAGAAGCATGGCTCAATACAAGCGTCAAGGGCTACAAATTCACTATTTATTACCGCAGCATTGCCACCGGTGAGCGGCCCAAATATCGCATCGAACCGCTCAAGGACGGCACCTCAAACATCATTTTCAGTGCATCAAACTACCCCAGCCTCAGTTTCAATATTTTAAGCAAGCCCTGGGATCACACCAGGTGGGCACCCATCAAGGTGGTGGATAGCTTCCAACGAGGGACCCTAGAGCTGCAGTTTGGATTCAAGTGATATGCTAGATAAATAAATTAAAGCTAAAGCTTGAGGTGCGACGATGAAGACTTCTTCTCGGTGACCACATTGCCGCGCAGATCGCGCTTTTGGCCGCGCTTGTCCACGTACGACACATTGCCCTTTTTGAGGGTGTCGAACATGTCTTGTTTGCTGGACTTGGCGGTCTCGGCAGTCTTGGGAGGAGCAGGCTTGTCTTGCTCCTTCTTTTTGTTGGCAGCCTTGGACTTGCGGCGTGCCCTCAGCTTCTCCTCGGTGGTCATTTCCTCGCGAGACTGAGGCAGGTTGCTGCGGCCTGTGACCTCGCCCTTAACCTGCTTGGTCGAGTACACCTCCTGAGGAGCAAGCATCTGCTCTGTGGCCACAGCAATAGGTTGGGCCTCCTCCATGGAAACGGCAGCAACGTCGGCAGTGATGCTCAAACTGGGCTTGGGCGCCTTGGGAGTGTAATTCCAGCTACTCAGGGCATCGAGCTTACGAGTCAAGACGCTAAACAGCTCAGTGATCTCCTTGTGGGCAGCGGTCAGAGCAGCGCCGTCCTTGGCCTTGTAGTACTCGGGGTTCTCGGCACGATTTTGATCGTCCTCGTACTGCTCAGCGAGCGACTTTTCACTCTTTTGTTCACTCAGCTCGGCGAGCTCCTTCTTGGGCTTCTTGGCGACCTGAGTGCGGCGCGGCAAGTCGTCAAACTCTTGCTTCTTAATGCGCTCACGGATCATGTCTTCAAGGCTGTCGGTGACCTCCTGGGTGATGACGGGCGCAGGTTTGGCATTGCGCTCAAACTCGAGCTCAGTGTTGATCAAAGAGTCGGCAGGGCGCTGCGAAGCGCGCACCTCACCCTTGACAGCCCACTCCTTCTCGCCAACATTTTCAGACTCGAGCTGCTCGATTTGCTTTTGCAACTCAAGCTGCTGACGCTCAAATTTGCTGAGGTTCTCGCCCTCCTCTTCGGAGAACATCTCATCCTCGTCGTCAAACAGATCCTTGCGAGCACTGCCAAAGGCATCCTCGACCTCCTGGTCCTCCGCGAACGCCTGCTTGTCCTTTTTGCTGTGCTTCTTCTTGGGGGCTGCAAAGAAGTCATTAAAGTGGTCTTCGTCTTCTTCGCTCGCGCCGTGAGGCTTGGAGTAGTCGATCTCCTCGCCGTCATCATCCTCGCCAAAGTCTTCATTTTCCATGGCCAAAACTTGCTGCTGGAACTCTTGCAAGTCAAAGAGACCACTATTGAGACCGGCAACAGTGCCCTCTTCCTGCTCCTCCTCGGAGCCAGAGCCAGCTTCGGAGCCAGAGGCCTCCTCGTCAAACCCTTCAAAATCCTGCTCGTCAAAGTCGTCGTGCATCTCGCCGGCCGCGAGATCGTCGCTGTTCAGCTCTCCGTCCTCATCCGCCTCCTCGAGTTCGGCGAGCTCGCCCATCTCGTCCTCAGACTGCTCCTCGTCGCTGGGAACCTCACTGAGCCCCTCGCTGCCAGACTCGGATTCATCCTCCTCGTCCTGGATCTGGGGCACCAGCTCGCTCAGCTTGCCATACAACTTTTCAACAGCACCGTCAACAATCATTTGGGCCTGCGCCCAGACCTGCTCGGCGTCAAGGCCGTCGACGTGCACACCGTCAAAGATGGAATACTTTTTGGCGATGGGATCGAGTGCATTCTTGATCTCGGCCAGGGTGCTCTCTGCTAGCTCCTTGCTTGGAACCAACAAATTTTCTGGAGCCGACCTCAACGTCTCGGAAAAGCTCATGAAACTTTCTGTCGAAAAAAATTTGTAATATAAAGTGGCGAAGTGGCGGAGGGCCCACATTGGTGCATAAGTGTATCAGAATATTTTTTCTGCAAAATGCAAGCATCTGAGTACTCAGGACTACTGGCGTTGAGAAGACAGTCAGAGTAAAGCACAGGGTGCATATGGCTGACCTGCTTATCGTCACGAGGCGGCCTGACGCAGTATTGCTTATGGTTGACATTGAACGCGTCGCAACCTGTTTTATCGCGACCTCTCTGGCGTGGAACTCGAATCTGGATCTCAACGATCGTACCCCGGTACGCTCGGTTGCAGAAATCACCGACGGTGACACGCGCAGCTTTGGCTGGCAGATCTTCCTCGACGCGCTGCATTCCAACGCGATTGCTGATACTCCCGCCATGATTGAGACTCTTGCAGACAATGGCAATGACTACTCTGCATACTATGGCCATTTTGGCACAACACTCAAGCAGTGTCGCCAACTGACATTTGACGCGCTCAAGCCCTCGAACCCCGACGAATTTGCGAAGATTATCCCCAAGTTTCAATCCGTGATTGATAGCTGGGACTTCAAGGATGAATTATAATTCTTCATACCCTCACTTGCCGCTGGTTTCTCGATCTTGGGATCTATTTTATTAGCATCGGCCTACGTATTTTAATATACTTTAACTCACAGTGCTTCAGCCTGAGTAGGGCTCACTGGCTGCTGGGCCCCGTTTTGGCGAACGCTTTCATCCTTGAGACGACTAGGAGGGTCCAAGTTGGGCTCCATGGGCTGAAGACCCCACTTGTCCAACATGGCCTTGTCCTCGTCCCATCCTGAGCACATGGTTGTAAGCATACGCTTTCCGGTAAAAATGGCATTAGCTCCAGCCAAGAAGCACAAAAACTGCTCATGCTCCTTCATCGTGTAGCGCCCAGCCGCCAAGCGAATAATTGCCTCGGGCATGAGCAGGCGCGCGGTAGCAATAGTACGCACCATGGCATCTTGAGAAAGTTTCGGGGCATTTTGGAGATCCTCAACAATAGCAGTGCCATTGATGGGCACCAGTTTGTTGATGGGAACAGACTCAGGGTGGTGAGGGAGGGTAGACAAGGTGTGTAAAAAGTCAATATGATCCTGCTCGGTTTCACCCAAGCCAAGAATGCCGCCAGTACAAACCTTTACGCCAGAATTTCCGACATTGCGAATAGTTTCAAGACGGTCATCATATGTTCTGGTAGAGATGACCTTGGGGTAGTGGCTGCGCGAAGTATCGATGTTGTGGTTGTAGGCCGTCAAGCCACTCTTTTTCAAAGTTTCTGCCTGGTCCTGGTTGACCATTCCAAGAGTCACACAGGTCTCGAGGCCAAGCTTGGAAACCTCACCGACCATCTCGGCAATCTTGCGCATTCCGCTCTTGCGGCCATTCATGTCGCGCCATGCAGCACCAAGGCAGAAGCGGGTACTACCGTTAGCCTTAGCCTCCTTGGCTTCCTTGACAACTTGGTCAAGTGTGACCAGCTTCTGAGCCTCGACGCCAGTTTTGTGCCTCGAAGACTGAGAGCAGTACTTGCAGTCCTCAGTGCACCCACCTTCCTTGATATTCATGAGGGTACACAGCTGGACCTTGGTAGGGTCTTGCCAGCGGCGGTGCTGAAGCTGTGCACTGTGCACGAGTTCGAGCAAAGGAGTGTGGTAAATCTCGCCAATCTCTGTACGAGTCCAGTTGGTGATGGGCTTGAGCGCGCTCAGAGCTTTTTTCAGAGTCATGAGGTGTCGAATAATATCATGGTAATTCAATGTTGAGTGATTGGGTCAAAAAATGACTCTGAGCCATGCTCGTGCGTGGGCCCGCATATGACTCGGATGATTCAGGAGTGCAGGGACGACTCATAGACGACTCGTGAGAGACCACCCACAAGTGAATGACGCGCTAGCTAAAATCAGGCTCAAAATCAAACAAGTGGACGCAAATGAACCTCAATTTTCGAAAGTTCACGCGAAACCGCTAGCTTCTGCTGGGGTGACCTGGAAGGTTCTCGAGACGCATAAGCGAGAGCTATATAGATATGGCACAGGGAACGCAAACTACATGTGTGCAATTACCATGAAACACAGTCCTATGGTTCACAAGCTGCTCTACAATGATACCAACCGCAGTGTGTCGGGCCGCGCGTTCGATGTTTACGCCTACAAAAAGTACAAGCTCAAGATGGCCAAGTACACTCGCCGTGCGCATCTTGCATTGGAGAAGAATGACGATCCCCTAGCCGCAGTTTATGGGTTGTGTCGCAAGGCAGACAAACAAGCAATAAATATCAAAGCCCTTGAGCTGCACGGCAGGCTTAAGCAAGAGGCCGAGTCATATGTCTCAGAGGTACGCAACGAGCTCGTTGGCCTGCTAGAGCGATGCCTTGGTACTAGCATCAGCGAGGAGCCTCATTCAGAGTTGAGTGAGCAAGAGTCCGAGGGAGAGCCCCGTTGGCATGTCACAATTGAGACTGTACACGACGAGGACGGCCTTGACGACGACAGCCTCTGACTATAGAGCTGGGCGATATAATTTATTTTAGTATGAGTGATGTTTTTTCATGAAGCTAGGCTAGCTACCTGGCGAGATTTACTCTCTCCAAACCTTTTTATAGTCCCGTTTGGGCTGCTGTCTCGGCCTGGCCTTACTCTTTTCGGTCACCTTGGTGAGCGACTCAGAGTGCGGCGAGTACTCGAGGGTAACGTCCTGGGAAGTTGCACAAACACTGAGAATAGCCTCTTGAATGGCGTTTATGATTGTTGCATCGGTTGAGTTGCGGTTCCAAATGGAGATAACATACTCTTCTCTGCGTACACTGATCACAATACCCAGCACCTCTTGATCGTCAAAGGGGCGGTTTTGCGAGAAGCTACCAGAAATAATCTCGAGCACAAGGCGCTCCCAGACGTAAGGAGCATAGTCTTGCACATAAAGCAAATGTCTTTGGTTCCAGAACTCATCATTTTCCGATGTTTGTTTCCGCAGCTTTAGGCGCAAGCTCCAGCGGCCTCCTGAGGCGTTGTGAGGGTCTTCCCACATTGGCTTTACGCCACGCCGGAAGATCTGATATTCTGACCATAGTAAAAGCGATTTTACCGGGGCGAGATATGTGTAGAGCTGCCAGAACGACGCCGGTGTGTCAAAGCCCTTGACCTCGTGAGTGCCAGCGAGATAATTGTTGAACTTTGCGTTTTTGTCCCGGTGGTAAAACCAGAACGTCCATGCTGCAGGGAGCGGCGTATTTAGAGCCTCAAGGGACATATTTTAAGAGTGAAAAAGCGCTTACCAAAACAGACGTACCCCAATTTCTCATGTCGTTTGATTCCCTGTTTTCCAAGATTGATAGCCTCCAAGGCGACTTTGTCAAGCGTTTGAGCGACGCTGTTGAGATCCCCAGTGTTTCTGGTGACTTGAGCCGCCGCGGTGATGTCGTTAAGATGGCCCACTGGCTCAGCGCCCAGCTCAAGGATTTGGGCGCCACTGACGTCGAATTGAAGGAGCTTGGCAAGCAGCCCGGTGAGGACATCGATTTGCCCCCCATTGTTGTTGGTCGCTACGGCCAGGACCCCTCCCGCAAGACTGTTTTGATCTACGGACACTACGACGTTCAGCCGGCTCAATTGGAGGACGGATGGAACACCGATCCGTTCAAGCTTACTCAAAAGGGCGACATTTTGTACGGCCGTGGCTCGACTGATGACAAGGGCCCTGTTATTGCTTGGCTCAACAGCCTCCAGGCTCACCGCGATATTGGCCTCGATATCCCCGTGAACTTGGTCTTTTGCTTTGAGGGAATGGAGGAGTCTGGCTCTGAGGGTCTTGACGACCTCATCAAGGCCGAAAAGGACGCCTACTTTAAGGGTGTTGACGCTGTCTGCATCTCCGACAATTACTGGCTCGGTACCAAGTACCCCGTTGTTACTTATGGTGTGCGTGGTGTCTCGTACTATGAAATCACTATTGATGGCCCTGCTGCCGACCTGCACTCTGGTCTGTTTGGCGGTCTTGTCCACGAGCCCATGGTGGACCTCAGCCACATCTTTAGCAAGCTTGTGACCCCTCAGGGTGAGATCCAGATCCCTGGTATCAAGGAGATGGTTGCTCCTCTCGAGAAGGCTGAGGATGAGCTCTACGACAAGATCCACTTTGACTTGGAAGGCCTCGAGGGCAACATTGGCTCCAAAACCGTCATTCAGGACAACATCAAGCAGGCTCTGCAGGCCAGATGGCGCTACCCTGCCTTGTCGTTGCACGGTATTGAGGGCGCCTTTTACGAGAAGGGCGCCAAGACCGTAATTCCCGCTACTGTCAAGGGCAAGTTCAGCATCCGTACTGTGCCCAACATTGAGCCTGCCAAGCTTGATGAGTACGTTATTTCGTATGTGAACGATGTGTTTAAGAGCCTCGGCTCCAAGAACAAGTGCACTTGCGAGCTTGTGCACGGCGGCGACTACTGGGTTGCTGACCCCCACGGCTGGTCGTACCGCGCTGCCGCTCGCGCCACTGAGAAGGTTTGGGGCATTACTCCCGACTTTACTCGCGAGGGTGGCTCCATCCCCATCACCTTGAGCTTCCAGGACACCCTCAAGACCTCTGTGGTCCTCCTGCCTCTTGGTCGCGGTGATGACGGCGCCCACTCCACCAACGAGAAGATCGACATGAGCAACTACATTGAGGGTACCAAGACTTTGAGCGCGTACCTCCACTACCTTGCCGAGGAGGACCCTTCCAAGTAAATTTGCCAATAGCCAATAGAAATTTAGGTATTTTGCACTTCCCGTTAATGTTTAGCGGCATCCGGCCGCGTTTAGTTTGCCACAACGGCCAAAAATTACGCTCGTGACTCCACTTGTGACTCCACTCGTGACTCACTTGACTTTAATCGCGTTTGGCATCTTGGACACGTTATGACCTACTGTGTGATTTTCACTTCAAACAGGACCGACGTTGATAAGGGTTACGGCGCTATGGCAGATAAGATGGCCGCAATGGCAGCTACAATGCCCGGTTACTTAGGAGTCGATTCAGCTCGTTCGGGCGTGGGCATCACTGTGAGCTACTGGGAGTCGCTCGAGGCCATCGCCAACTGGAAGCAGCAGGCCTCGCATTTACGAGCACAGGAATTGGGCAAAGAACAATGGTATTCAGGATTCACTACAAGAATATGCAAGCTCGAGCGCGAGTACTCGTTTGGAGATTTAGAAGGTCTCCACCATTGATTGAGCCTGGCCCTGACCTAGCTCTACCTGCCCTACCCAGACCCTACCTATATAGCCAACTACCACCCTACACTTCTAGTAATCATGGCTCAAGCGTCTCAGAAAAAGCTCGCCCAGGCCAATGTGGCTGCACTCCAACAACTGCACACTGTGACTGCCGGCATTTTTGTCGTTGTGATGGCCCTGCAATGGTTGTTTGGCCGGCCCCTCAAGGGCAGCATCTTTATGTGCTTGCCCATGTTTGGCTTCCAGTACGTTCTCGAGAAGAGCAGTCGCCCCAAATACAACGGCAAGGAATTGAAGTCCGCCGGTACCGATCTCAGCCAGAGCGGCCTCACAGAGTACATGCACGACGTTATTTACTTCACGTGGATCCTGCTCGTGCTCTCGCTCATCACCCTCAAGGTGTGGTGGCTGTACCTACTCGTGCCTGCCTTTGCCGCCTACAAGGCTTTCCAGCTGCTCAAGGCCGGTAAACAGATGTTGACTGGCGGTGCCAAGCCGCCCCAGCCCCAACAAACCGAGGCTGCCTCGACCGCCTCGACCGAGCAGACCGAGGCCCCTCCTGCGCCCCAAAACAGACGCCAGCGTCGCGCCAGAGTGTAAATAGTTTCTAATTTTGAAACGCTATCTGATATTTTACCTATATTTCCTGAAATTTCACCTTGAAGTTACCTCATCTCAAATATATTTTGCCTGACAAAAAATCCGAGATGCGCATCCATATCGGAAATATCGCTCCTGTGCTTGCAGAAAACATTGGCGAGCTCGAGGAACGCTTGAGAGAATTTGGAGACCTCGCAGGGCCTCTTTCATTGCACAAAAAACCCCTGCTTGACACATATTTTGCATATTGCGACGTTGATCTGTCCAACGATAAGTTTATCGCTTTGAAAAAGACTTTGAATGGTGTCAGATTCAAGCAGTCGCTCCTTAGCATCCAGGAGGCTCGCCCCAAATGGGAGTGGAAGCCAGAGACCGAGCCCCTGGCGCCCAATCCGTCGCAGGTCAAGAGACAAAACGCTCACCTCAACAAAATTGGTGTCTACAAGGGTAAATACCGCACACACGAGAGAAAGCCCGAAGAGCTTCGGGAGATCACGCTCCGATTAAAATTTCCCAACGGCGTGCACAAGGTCAGAACCCATCGCCAACGACTTTGGGGTTACGAGAAGAAGCTTTCCCAAAATCTCGTCTATGAGTTCAAGGATGGTGAATGGCGTGATTTGACCGGCCGGCCAGTCGAGATTGCCGTGCGTGACGAGCATAGCCGTGACGCCCGCGTCGTGCAAGACATCAATACCGGCTATCTCAGTGACAGTGACTTTGAGGAGTTCAAAGAGCAAATGGACCAAGGATACGAGGGTGGAGACTACTATAATGACGATATGGAGGTGGTCTCGCATCGTGATGCCCCGCAAAAGGCTGCCAATAATGACGACAGTGACACTGACGATGAGTTTTATGCCCGGGCAAATGCGCCTCTTCTGTCCCAAAAGGAGTCCTTCAAAAATCGCCACAACCAGCAGTACGACGAGCAGGAGGACCATGACCAGGGCTTTAATCAAGGCTACGACCAAGGCTATGATCAAGGTTACAACAGCTACAACAAAGGCTACGACGAGCGCCAGGACGAGCCCCACGATGAGCCCCAGCACGAGTCTGGGACTGTTTCTGCAGCTTTTTCAGAGCCTTCTGCGCCCAAAACAGAGACCCTTCGGGACGTGCTCAAGGCTCCTACCTCTGGGTTCACCCTTTTCGGTCCTGCAGATACAGAGCAGGAGGAGCCTGCCTCCCAAGTCGAGCAGGTAGCAGAGCCGGTTTACGAGGCGCCCAAGCCCAAGTTTGGCCTGTTTTTCATGCACTCAGAGTCGCCGTTCTTGTCCACTCAAGCTCAGATTCTCAAGCTCAAGCGGTCGTTTGACCCTGAGGCATGGCAAAAGGAGTTCTACGAGAACCGCGGTGACTGGAATCGTCAATTGAGGAAGCGCAGACGCGAGGAGCACAGATCGATGCGCAAGAAGGGCATAACAGTTAAATAAAAAAAATCTATGTACATTTAGAGAAGCATGGCAATAACACCAAACAGGGCGCTCAGCTCGAGCGAGGCAGCACCGTTGGCAATCTCCAAGGAGGTCGAAGAGCTAACCGACTCAGAGACGGTGGGAACGGCAGTAGTACTGGAGGCACTAGTAGTCTTGGCGGAAGAAGTGACCTTGGAAGTGCTAGTGGTGACCACCGGGATAGATGTGGGGATGGTGGTGGTACTACTGCTCTCGGGGCAGTAGGTTGTGAGCTCGGTAGAGTAGGATGTGAGGGTGGTGGCACCCTTGCTGCAGCCGCCATGGCACGATGTGATGGTGTGGACAATAGTCTCGGTTGTGGTGGAGCTAGATGCGGAGCTGTACACGGGGGGAGGCTGCGAGAAGCTGGAAGTGCTAGTGCTCAAGGGGACAGTGGTCACGGAGGAACTCGAAGACTCGGGGCAGTAGGTGGTGGTCAGAGTGAGTGTACTCTCGTATGTGGTAGGTACCTGGCCCTTTGTGCAGCCGCCAGGGCAGCTTGTGATGGTGTCCACGGTAGTGTAGGTCTCGGTGGTGGTCAGCGGAGCGCTGGTAGTAGGCTTGGAGGTAGGAGCAGTGGTGCTCACGGTAGTGCTGTCGGGGCAGTAGGTGGTGGTGAAGGTCACAACCTCCTCGAAGGTAGTGGGAACAGCGCCCTTAGTGCAGCCACCCGAGCACGAGGTGATGGTCACGACAGTGGTGCCAGTAGAAGTGATGGTGGTGGGCGCAGCAGTAGTGGGTGCAACAGTGGGAACAGTGCTGGTGGTGGACACGGTCTCGGGGCAAAAGGTGGTTGTCAGGGTCACCTCCTCGAGGTAAGTCGAAGGAGTCTCGCCTGCGGAGCAGCCACCCGAGCACGAGGTCACAGTCTCGAGAGTAGTTTTTGTGAGAGTGATGGTTTCGCTGTTGCTAGTGGAGATGTCAGTGGCATCGACAGTGGTCGTGGCATTAGTGTAGCCGCCAAAGCTAGTCTCGGTAGCGGCAGCAGCGATAGCCGGGACGGAAAGAGCGGAGAATTTCATTTGAGTGTGACTTGAGACTCGCGTCCCCGGATCTTATATAGGCTCTGTGCACCCAGCCGTTTGCCAGCCCCACATGCGTGACGTGCATGAGACAGGTGCATCTATTGCCTATTCGGGTAGAGTGGTGGGTCCCGGTTTGCTAATCATGTGGTTTGAGAGGAGCTATGTGAAAACTGAAATGAGTGATAGATTCGAATAAATTTTTCGAGAATGTTGGTGCTTTCAAGTTGCCTCAAGCTCGGAGTTGCCAAGCCCTGGCGAGTACCAAGCGTGCATATTCCATGCACCAGCCACCCGGACGGCACTTATCTGCGCATTGCCAGATCAAGCTATGCGAGACTAGCAGGCTGGTTCAAGACTTCCAAAAAATAATATTGAACGCTTTTTGTGTTTCGAGCAATTGCAGCTAGTTGACTGCTGAATGGCCGTCGCTTGCCCAGGGCGGCACCTTACCAGGGGCAAGGGGTAACGGCGGAGGCAATGGCGGGGGCAGGTCCAGGGGTACATTGGATATGCAGGCTACGTCAATGGAGCAGCCGCGCGCATGAGGGCTGCGGGCCCAGAGCCCCACAGTTGCCCTCAAGCCCCACCGAGGCAAGTAGGTCCGTTACGCCCGCGCTCAGTCTAGATCGCGGCGGCTTGGTCGAAACGTCATTTAATCTATGTAATATCTAGGGAAAAACCTCAATGCCGGATCCGCTGGCCTGGGCACGCTGCACCTTGATAGACATCTCAACGGCGGCAGCACCCCAGTCCTCACCGTGGTTGTGGCCGTCCTTGGTGAGTCCAGCGCGAGAAAGAGCTTGCTCCTCGGTGAGACAGGTAAGGACACCGAAAATAACGGGCTTTTTGATGTGGTTTTGCTGGCGCATGAGCTGGTGCGACACCGACTCGCAGATGTACTCAAAGTGCATGGTGGAGCCCTTGATGAGCACGCCGATGGCAATAATTGCGTCAAACTTGCCGCTAGCGTTCAAAATTTGCACACCGGTGGGCAGCTCGTAGCTGCCGGGAACGGTCTCGACGACAATGTTCTTCTCAGAGACGTTGAGGCTCTTGAGCTTGTTAATGGCGCCGTCCACAAGGGCCTTGATGACCTCGTCATTCCAACGAGCATGCACAATACCAATGCGCAGTTTGCTGCCGTCGTAAACCTCGTCAACCTTACCGAGTCCCTTGATGGCCATTTTTGAATTGGTAATGATGAGCCATCCCCGGCGCCTTTATACTGTGGGGTTGCAAACTATATATATAGAGCTATCTAGAGTTTGCCGATAAATTAATTTAGTTTCTCGATCCGGACCAGTCCACTCGCGGTCGCTGCCGCGTACCACCCAGCAGCATGCTTGGCCTGGAGCCAGTCGAGGCTCGTGATGGCACAAGTCTGAGGGGACATGCGCAGCGTTTCGGGCGCTTTCATCTTTGCCAGATAGTCTCCTACCACCAATTTCTCGTGGAACCGGTAGCGGCGAGTCTGCTCCTCGCACTCAAACTTCCACAAACAAATGTCCTTCTCGGTCTTGAGGTTACGCTTGGGCACAAAAGCTCGGCGTATAGCGTTTACCAGCACCAGCGAGCCGTCCGTAGACCCTGAAAGAGTGAACGGGTGGTAGTAGGACCCAGCTCCTACCGCATTGACAGCTGAATCGTGCTTGGTGAGCTGTGTACCGCCAGCGTTTTGCGGGGTGTGAGCCCACACGAGCCGCGTCAAGATGTGATCATCTTGGGTAGCGTAGGAATTTAGCATGGGCTGGAATGCAACACTGGCAATAAATGTCTTGTTACGCGAGATCGACACGTACTCGCTCAGGTCCTGCAAGTCGGTCACCTTGGTGTCGCCATCGAGCGACGTGCTGCACATCGTTTGCATGGCGCTGGGGCTCGGGTAAGAGGCCGCAATTGAAGCAACAATACTTAAATGCACTTGGTGGAAAAACTTGACTCGGAATTGAGTGTCCAGATGCGCAATAAAGCCGTCCTTTGTACCGCACAGCAGCGACGCGGGATCGGCCCATGTGACGCACGAGGCGTTGGAGATTCGCGGCAACCACTGCGGCACAAGGTCGAAAGAGCCCTTTGATGATGGCAGAGGCGCCACAGCAAGCTCTCCCGACTGAAATACAAGCGCAAACTCATGCTGCCCGGAGCAGGGTCTCCAGCAGAAAGATTGGACAGGGCCCCTTTTGCCACAGTCCAAGAGCGCGTACGGTTCCAAAGTTTGAGTCTCAACATCAAACTGGTAGAAATATACCAAGGAATCGCTCTCTGGCTTTTGGAACACGCCCAACGTGATGTCTGCAGCCGAGGCGTCGATGGGGTGCACCGTATTTGCCACGACCGTAACTGCCAAGTACTGCAGGTTGCCCTCGACAAACGGGGCCCAACGCACATCTTTGCAAAAGCTGCCGGTATTCAAAACAGTGACATTGTCAGTTTTAATGGCTGAGCCAGGGACAAGCTCTTTATCGTTAAAAATGGCCGCAAACCCCTCAACTTCAACTTCTTCACTTGTTTTCTCGAGTTTAGACAAAGCTTCAAAAGGCTCGGCCTGCTCAGGCTTGAACGATTTGCCAAATTTGAGGGGTTGGTTGATGATACTCTCCTCCGGCACAAACCCGACGTTTCCCCACTGAATACGCGTCTCAATGGCATCAATAAGGACCTTCTCATCCTCTCCGAGAATCATGCGGAACCGCTCGCCAAACGACTCGTTAATGATTCTTGCCTTGGGGGCAGTAACTGGGCCCCAAACACCCAGCATGGGAGTCGGTGGGGTAGCCTGTGCTGTAGCCTGTGGCGTAGCTTTCGGGGCTCGCGACGCGGTTTGTGTGCTCTCAACTTTGACTTTAGGCCGCCCTCTCTTTTTCTTTGGCAGTTCAGGCTCAATATCCTCCATGATATCCTGTGGCTCGGGGCTCGAATGCTCGCTCACAACGTCGTCCAGGTCGAGGTCCATGTCGGCATCATCGTCGGCGTCGGGCTTGAAATCGTCCTCATCGGAAAAGGTGATGGGGGGAGGCCCAGCCTCAGGGTCATGCAGGGAATAATTTACCGTTGGCTTTTGCCTTCTCGACGGCATGACGAAGCGTGCACAAACGCGTTGGATATTCTATACATGTTTATATCTACAGGTCTAGACCGAAACTAATGTCGCTTCTATCTGGTTAGCAACTCATGTTGAAGACTGAAGATTGGTATTTCTCCTCACAAGAATCAGAGTGGTGCATGAAATGCTAATCATCGTTACTTACTGTTAGACTCAGTCAAAAATGGATTAAATTGGTTGGCATCAAGAAGTTCAGTGCGATTCCTACTAATTTTTTGTTCATCAACGTACTGTCATAGTCAAGAGTAAAAGTGAAAAGTTTCGCGTCGCGATGTGCATTTTATAGGGCCAACTGACCAATCATATATAGAGGATTTTTAGAACTACAAACACAGAGCACACAGAGTGCACTTAGAAAGGAGTGTCTTCGGGGTCGACAGAATCGTCGTAGTGGCTACCAATAATGGGCAGCTTGGCCAGCTCCTTGCGGTAGATGGGCATGCTGTCGGCGAAGAAAAGGGCGCCAGCGGCGGCGGTCGCGCCCCAGATAGCGAGAGTAGGAGTCCATTTGAGGACCTTGGGAATAGTCCACATGCCCTCGGCGACGTAGGCGGTCTTGTATTGAGGCGCTAGGCGGTAAGTACCCTGAACCATTTTGTGATTATGTGAGGCCCGATTGGTGAAGTGTTGCCGGCTATAGGCGGTTCGCGGGCGGCTGCGACGGGGGTCTTAAATCTTCAGGAGAGGGGGTGTTGGGCTCCGGAGGCAACTCAGTTTAACCGCCTCGAGTGGGTGCCTTCAACAGCGCTTTATCAAGTGCTATTTTACCAGTTTGACTCAATTAAATCTGAGCTTTCAAACGTCATACCCTTCGCTAACCCTAAAAGCAGTACCTGCATGCACCATGTCACCGGCTCAACCGTGATCACGCAGACCAATGAGATGCCGTGACTCCCGCAAATTCGTGATTGAGCTATAGTTTCAGAGTTTTATAGTGTTTAAACCCTCCGATCTTGCCCAGATCTCAGGCATGCATGATAAATTTCATTATCTAGCGAAATTCCCGAGTCAACCTTATCGTCATGGCATCCGAGAATTCGCCATTGCTGAGCTCGTCGGCCAGTTCGGTCGCTGAGACGCAAATATCAAAGACAAAGTTCATCATCCTTTTACTGAGTCTGTACTTTGGCGTTTTCATCGCTGCTGTGGATAGCACTGTGACCTCCACACTGATGGCAAACATTGCGAGTGATCTCAATGCTTTGGAGAACATCTCGTGGGTCGCCACCGCCTACCTTGTGGCCTACTCTGCTCTGCAACCCTTGTACGGTAAGCTCAGCGACATCTTTGGTCGCAAGCGCGTCCTGCTGTTTGCGACCTTTATTTTTGGACTCGGCTGCTATGTGTGCACTCTGGGTAACACTATCACCCCCGTTATTATTGGCCGCTTGCTCAATGGAGTGGGTGCTGGAGGTATGCTCTCGTTGAGCAGCATCACCGTTAGCGACTATGTGCCTAGCCGCAAGCGCGGTGTGTACCAGGGCTTTGGCAACATTGCCTTCAGCAGCGGTGCTGCTGCGGGTGGTATCATTGGCTCAGCTGCTCAGGCCTACAAGGGATGGCGCTTTGCCTTCACTGTGCAGGTGCCTTTGGCCCTGCTCTCGATGATCATTGTTACGGTCATTATGGAGGACAAGCCCAAGAATGATGAGGTGCTGGTCGCAGACTCCATTGCTGCCGATCACGTTGTGCGCCGTAGCTCGTTTGAGCGGTTGGATCTCGTTGGCTCTTTTAGCCTTGCCGGCAGCGTGTCGACGTTTATGATGGGGGTTACCACCGGAGGCACTCAATTCCCCTGGCAGAGTTGGCAGATCGCCTTGCTGTTTAGCTTGTCAGTTGGCCTGTTTGCTTTGTTTTTCTACTGGGAGAAGAATGTTGCCATTGAGCCGGTGTTGCCTATCAGCCTCATCAGCGACCGCACCATTCTGGGCACATGCTTTACCAACTTTTTCTGCTCGGGAACTGTGTACACCTACCTGTTTTATGCACCCATCTACTTTACCGCTGTGTTTGACTATGAACCCAAAGATATTTCGCAGCGCATTGTGTCCAACTTTATTGGCGTAGCCATCGGCTCGCTGGGTAGCGGCCTCATCATGCAAAAGACCGGCAAATATTATGTGCTTAGCCTTGTGAGCACTGTGGGTGTTGTTTTTGGTGATTTCTTGTTCTTGGCTAACCCCTACCTTCCCAGATGGGTGGCTGATACTTGGTGGTACCAGGACCTGAGCTTCATGCTACTGGGTTTGTTCTACGCCGCAATGCTCACTATTTCGCTTGTGACTCTTATTAATGCTGTCCCCAAAGCACAGGCGACCGCCACCAGTGCCCAGTACACCTTTAGAGGCGCCGGTAGCTCGGTGGGTGTTGCCATGAGCGCGGCCCTGTTCAACCACGTGCTTGGCCTCAACTTGCACAAGCGTGTCACGGGCGAGGGAGCTGCAAAGGTGATCAAGGAGGTTTCCAGATCGGTCGCCGCCATTCACGACATCCCCAAACAGTTTGTTGGCGCTGTGGTGGAGAGCTACAAGCTCGCTTCCGTGGCGGTGTTCATCCTCACTATTGGTCTGAGTCTGGGTGCGGTTGTGAGCTCGGCCGTGGTCGAGGAGCACGAACTCAATAATAAGTAAATATGGACGTAAAATAAGGACGTTAAAATCTACCGCTGCTGCCCACGGTGTTTGCGTCAATCTGTCTCAGGTTAGGCAGGATCGTCTTCAGCCGGTTCTGGTAGTTGGCGCCAGCTGCCTTTTGCAGCGGGTTATGCTCAAAATAAACGGTCTCGAGCTCCTCGAGCTCCCCGAGCTGCTCCCTAATCTCGTCAAACGACTCGAGTTTGTTGCCATTGGCCCACAACTCCTCGAGGTTGGTGAGGTGCTTGACGCCCTCGAGGTGCTCTAAACGGTTTGATCCCACATCCAGCGTGGTCAATTTTGTGTTGTTTTCAAGCCCCTCAATCTTTTCGATGCCATTGTGCGAGATATAGAGCTGCTCGAGGTTGGTGAGCTCCTCGAGGCCCTCGAGTTTGGTGATGCGATTTGACTGGATGCTCAGCAATTTGAGGTTCTTGAGTTTGCCTAGACCCTGGAGCTTGGTGATTTTGTTACGCGCGAGCCACAGCTTTTCGAGGTTTACCAGCTCGTCTAGCCCCACAATCTCGCGTATCTTGTTGGCTCCGAGCTCGAGTTGCCGCAGGTTACGCAGCGTCTCCACTCCCGAGATGCGGGTAATTGCGTTTTGGCACAGGTACAAATCGGTCATTTGAGTCATTGCCTGAATGTGCTTGATGTGCCTAAAGTTGTTGAAGCTCAAATCCAGTGTCTCGATTTTCTCAAACTGCTCGAGGCGACGGTCCATATGCTCGAGCCGGTTATCGTAGAGATCAATCTGCTCGACGTCAGCCGCAAGATCCTCAATGCCGTGCATGTTTGTCAAGAGGTTTTGGCGCACGCACAGCTCCTTGACGTTCTTGAACCGGGCGAGCCCAAGGTCCTTGAGGGATGACACCCGCGAGTGCGTCACGTCAATGTACTCTGTATCCTCTTCGGTTTCTTTAAGAAGATCGGCGTCGGCGGGCAGCGGAGGCCCAGAATCTCCAACTTCGATGCGCTGCTGCTCCATTGCGTAAGGTGTCTGGGGAAGTGAGGGTGTGGTGACGGCTAGGCTGGCCTGGGGGCAGTCGGGTAGTGTTGGTGGCGGCAACGGTGCGCATACACTCCAAGCAATTACCCTCCTCGTCCAGGAATAAGTCCGAATCATATATACATGCTAATTAAATCTAGCGAGCCTCGTCCTGGGCCTCGATGTAGTCGACGGCATCCTTGACGCTGCGGATCTCATCGGACTCCTTATCGGGGATCTCGATGCCAAACTCCTCCTCAACGGCGACCATCAGCTCAACGGCATCGAGCGAATCGAGGCCGAGCTCCTGGAACGAGCTTGTGTTGGAGAGCTTGGGGCTGTCCTGGGTGTAGGTCTTGAAGACGCTGAGGACGCGCGACTCAATCTCGGGACGGGCCACGGTGCTCTTGAAGCGCAATGTGGGGCGGGCGGTGCGCAAAGCGGTCGAAGCGGCAAGGCGAAACATGGATGAAAATTACTAATGAATTCGCAGACTTTGGATTGGCGCTGGCTGTGGCGGCTGGGTGGCGCACGTGGGGCGCCAGTGTGGGTACGAGCTTGGGCTCTGGGTCGCAAATAACCCAATCCATCCTTTCTAAGGTGGCTTATGCTCATCGAACTAAACCAAGCGGACCTGGCTGCTCACCTCCCGCCCGCCTTGATACTGCTTTGGGCCCTCCCCCGTCTCAAACTCTCTAACATGCATAAACTAGATTAATCGGTACTCAAAAAATTGGTCTCATACAGCTGCACAAACAGCTCGTACTGCGGTCGCATCTCGGGCTTGGCCAGCTGCCCATACAGCACCAGTGCTTTTAGGGTGGCTGTCTTGAGCTCGGTGAACGCCTCGGCCAGCTCTGGATGTTTGGGTAGCAGCTCGCGATATGCGGCAATCCCTCCATTAATGGGCGAAGAGATCACGCTCCCGAGAATCAGCTCGAGGTATATGTCGGTCTTGAACTCAGAGTTGGCCTTGTGCTGGGCACACACCGCAAACAGCTCCTGGGCGCGTGCGGTGAGAGCGAGCTTGGCATTCTCGGCAGGACTAAGGCGGTCACTACGCACGCTGGCAACAGCCGCAGCACCACAGATTGTCGGCAATGGCTCGGCAATCGTGTAGATGGTGCGCTCAACCCACATATCGGTGACGTCTTTGTGCTCGAGCGCCTGCGAGTACTGGAACTCGAGAAGCAGTGTGGAGTTGACGCAGCTGCGTCCCCACGGTGTGGTTGAGCTTCTGTACTCCTCGCCACCCACGGGCTGCACCGTCTTGACGTCGCACTCGCCAAACTTGGCTAGGCTGGCCCGGAACTCGTCAATGCGCACATCGGGCGCTTCCTCAAAAACATAGCTCCCGAGATGGTGGTCTTGGAACGTTACCACGTAGAAATTGGGCAAAATCACCGGCTCAGAGCACACATTGGCATAAAGCTTGCTGAGCTCGCCCAGGGTCTGGCTAAGCTTGAGCAGGTTGAGCACTTCTTCATAGCGACGGCTGAGCTCTTTTGCCACTTGGATTCCTAGCATCCAATGCTTTCCACTGGTAAAACATTGCAGGGCCATCTTGAGCAGTTTTTCCTTGCGCTCGGAGGCGGGCTCGGCAACAAACGGCAGCTCACTCACGCGCGGAACCTGATGAGTGTCGCCCCACTTGTAGATGTTGGCCAACTCGAGAAAAACAAGGCCTAGGGCGCGGTAGTTGCGCTCATGCTTGAGAATAAGGCCCGCGTACTGGTACATGAGAGTCCAGACCTTGTTTTCGCGCAAAAAGGTCAGGATGCGGCCCAGCGTGAGCAGCGAGTCGTATTTGAAGCTATCGACCAACAGCAACAAAAATTTAGAAATTTTTGAAGTAAAATTGGGGCTGCACTTGTTGAGAGCGCGCAGCAGCTCGGGGTTGGGCTCGGGCTGCTTGTTGAAAAACAACAAGTTAATGGAACTGAGCATCTCGATTTGTAGCACTTTTAAACTCTTGTTTAGCCCCCACTCTGTCTCGACGAGCTGTACCAAAATTTCCTGGGCCAGCAGCCGCGCGCTCGGCACCGAGCTGAACGCGAGCTGAACAACGTGCTCGGTGACATTTTTGGGGCAGCAAAACAGGTTGACGTGAAACCCAAACCGCGAATTTTTCTCCCAGCTGAGGGAATTCCAGCACGTCTCAAAGAGCTTGACGGCTTTGGGGATCGTTTTGCCAACAATCTTTTGGTACGCCACGAGCTCCATCTTGTCCTCGGGCACCTTGAACAGATCGTGCAAAATAAAACGGCTCAACACTGCGAAGAACGAGTGCCAGAGCGCCGAGTCAAACGGGGTGCTCGAGTGCGGCAGCGGCAGAAAGTACTTGGCCAATAAGTCGGCAACATACTCGAGCGAGAGGTGCACGCACGACAGCCGTAAAAGGTGTATAGAGTACCAGGAGCTGGGGATTGTGGGCTTGTTGCTCATCCACACGCAGCACACATTGAGCGCCTTGAGCACAATCTGCTTGATTTGCTCTGTCTCGAGATCGACAACCGGCGGGTAGTTGAGCTGTAGTAGCTGGTGCGAGATGAGCATTGTCTCAATCGAAGTGGCCAAATTATTGTTGCAGGGCTCAAACACAAAAAATGACAAGTCGGTGTCGCCGCCGCCGAGTCTCGCGAGCTCCAAGCTTAGGTCGAAAACAAGCGGCAAAAAGCTGCGGTACAGCTCATGTAACGAGGGCTGGTCCACGCGCTGTAGCAGCTGGTAGACGATGGAGGCAGTGGCCCGCACATCATTCCAGTTGCGGTCGGTCTTTTGCAGCCACACAGGCGCGATCGCCGTGATGCACACGTTGGAGTAGTAGAGCACCGTTTTGGAGTCAAACGTGTACTCATCCGACAGCTTGGCCAGCATGTACAGCTTGTGGGTATTGACCTGAGCGGCAGACCCCCATGAGACCTGCGACAAAAAGTGTAGGGCCACCAGCACCCCCGAGTTGCCGAGGATGTTGCGCAAAGAAAAGAAAAACGGGTAAATGTTCTGCATCACCATCGTCTGAGTATCTTGCCCAGTCTCGCGCATTATCAATAGCAGTACCCTCACAATCTCGCACAGCTGGTCAGAGGTGCGGATGGGCAGCCCCAGGGCGCCGGCCTCGGCCATCCGGATTGGCGGCTGGCTAGCCTCAACTTCTAGGTCGCTGAGCTCAATAGACTGAATAATTTTGGGCGCCACAACGTCGATAATCTCGGCAAACCGCGGCAAGCACCGCGCAGTTCGCTGGGGGTTCTGCTTGAGGGCGCCGGGAATCTCATTGAGCAGCACAAAGAGAACCATCGTACGGTCTGCCTGAAGGGGGTAGTGGCGCAAATAAAGACGTAGACAGTACGAGGGAGCCACATTCAGCACACGGCATAGCGCGCTCATGGCGGCGCGGTGCAGTTTGGTGCCTGGCTGGGTAAAGCTGGCAAAAATGCCGCTGATCACCGAACAAAAGTATGTAGCGTTGTCAATGCTGCCGAGCGCACTAATCACGGCCTCCTGAGGCTCCTTGGCCGCGTTCTCAATCACAGTAATGGCCGGGGTTGGCGGCAAAGTACCCAGCCACAGCAGCTCTAGCTGTACTGTAGCCACCGTTTTTGTAAACTTTAGGCTCTGAAAAGTGGTCAATGAAGGGAAAACAATGGTGCGAGGGGGCTTTTTCGGGTTCACCATTACGCTCGACACGAGGATCGAGCCCTTGTAAAGCTCCAGCTTGACAGGGACACAATCACCTAAAACGAGGAAGCCATAGTCTTTTGAGGGTAGCATCTCAGTGCTTGTGGTTCCAATACGAACGCTGTGGCCCTTTGGACCCACATAATTGCTCAGCTCGATGTGGGTGCCGTGGAAAAAGCTAAAGCCATCCATGAGCAGCGAGGGCACTATTTGACCGATTCCGGTACTCGAGGCGTTGATGTGTACAGCTGAAACAAGACTGCACACTTCGTTGGTACTGTGAGTCATTAGCAGACACTCTTTGGGGCCATCCATGGCCACGGGGCAGCTGCCGCTTGCGATGTGCGTAGAGTCGGCAAATATGTCCACCACGATCCTCAGCGCAGTCTTGGGGACATGAGTAAACTTAAGGCAGATATTGGGTCTCTCAGAGCCGGTAAACTCGTGGCTCCCGGGGCACGACACGCGCTGGCCATGCAGAGTCTTGAGGTGGACCGTGAGGCGCCATTCCTCGCTTTGGAGCCTCGGGCCCAAATGCAGCTTGATAAAGACATCCCGAATGCCTGAAATTTGTGGTTTGGGCTTTTTCTGGGGCATCTGGAATGCGGCCAACTCGCCTGCTCCATACTCGAGCCCGCAGATATCGCCGAAAATGGGATCGCGGGCGACACTACGACGGCCCAGGCGCGTTTGCACAGTGTGGATTTTGTCGACAATTTTGCTGATCTCGCGCTTTTCCATCAATTGGCACAGCGCAGCGATCTCGCCCACTAACCAGCTGTTTTGCGGGTCCACGAGCTCGCCAATCCAGTGCCAAAGCAGGGCCTTGCAATCATTTTCAATGCCCTGGCCCACCGGGAGCCTCAGCTCTCGAATATGAAAAAAAAGTGTCACAGCATTTCCCTTGTCTACCAGGTGGGGCTGCTCGTCAAAGTGGACCCCGTCGAATTGAAAGCAGCTGTACTGTGTTTCACTCTCACTAACCGCCACAACGCTGCCGAATCGGCCCGCTTGAGACAGGTACAGCGCTTCCGAAAGTGGCTGCATGTCAGATCGCTCGAGATTTGATCGGCAGTGCGGACGCGTCTCTTGTGCATAAGGGGATTTATGTGGGTCGCTGAGTAAGTGCATGTGACTCTGCGGCTCCAGCAGGGGGGCCTTAGGAGAATTTCCAGGGGTCGTTCAGCACCCTCAGCACACTTTGACAGCTCGACTCGGTGGCCGCAAGTCCAGCCCGTGCTACGCCTTTGTGCACACCTTCGCCGCCCGCCATCGCATTTACGCCTTTAATTATGCACTCTATAAATAGCTACTCCTCCATTTCCTCGTCCTCATCAAGGCTCTCGTTGCTCAGCTCCCTTAATTTTTCGAGGATCTGGAGATCTTCGGGGCTAAACTCGTCCAAATTGCCCTTAGGGGGGTCCTGGAGCCAAAACAAGTTGCGCTTGCCGCTGGAGCTGAATTTCATTGAAATGACGCGGCCAGTGGTACATTGCTTGACCGGCTCAAATTCCACGTCGCCAGGAAGGACCATCAGCTCCTCGCTGGGGCTAAGGCGCATATAAGTGCTCCTGGGCTTCCATTGCAGCGCAAGCAGGCTCTCGTCCTCGCTACTGCGCCCAAGCACAACGACACCCTGGCCGCGAACAGGAGTGGCCTCGCCAGTATTCTCGTCAAATTCCACACGGCCCGCCTTGAAGCTGAACAGCTCGCTCATGGTATGAATGTACGTAAGCCGCAAGCTGAGGTCTATGCTCGGTCCATGGGGGGGCCTAAAGGGTACCAGCATCTGGACGGACCACAGTGTTTGCGTGAGGGACGGTTGAAAACGCAATTAAAACGGTCCTAAAATTGAGGCTGTCATCGTGAGTGTTGCAGTATATACCGACAATGTCTACCTCGCCACCAGGTATGGTACCCCTTACCCCACAAACCACCACCATAATCTGCAGGGGGGCTCACTGCACGGTAATGCACGGTTGGCGCGTGAATTGCTCTTCACCTATGACGGAAAAATCCGCAAATTCACGGGAATATCCGGAATGTGCTATTTTTAAAATTGATCCGGACCCGTCTGCCCCATTCTGGGCGCGCATTGCAAACGCATCTAAGCGGCTTGGCGTCGTTTCTTGGCATATCAAGCCTCACAAAAGCCCACAGGCGCCAAAATATATACCACCTATAACCGATGAATGAGTGATTTGTTTACCCCGCACCTTCTGGGTGCACCATCATGCAGATGGTCGGCATCTACTGAAACTCATTTGTCCCAAAGGGTACATGCCGCGAGCAAGCGTATTTTACACTAAATCGATAGTTATATTATACGTGAACAAACTCTCACGTAAACTGCGAGCCGCTGTCGCCGACTAAAACTGCTTCCTTTTGGGGCACTTACCCCACACTTGCGCTATGAAGATGCGCATGCATGCACTCGCTCTGCATAACCTAACCACCTAGCACTATATATCCCCAGCCCAAAGCTAAACCTTGGTCAAAAAGCAGCATGTTTGTGCCCGATTCATTGCTCCTTGAGCACCATTTCCGAGGCAAAGCTCTCACTCGCCTCGTCATTGCGCTGTCGGCTCTCTCAATTTTCTTCTTTGGCTACGACCAGGGTCTGATGTCGGGTGTTAACAACTCAGCCGACTATGTCAAGAGAATGAAGTACGGCTATGTCAACGATGATGGCTCAGTTGTCGTGACCGACTCTACCAAGCAGGGCGGAATTGTTGCCATCTACTACTTTGGAACTTTGATTGGGTGCCTGTTTGGCGGTATCTCCAGTGATAAATTTGGACGTATCAAGGCTATTGGTACTGGCGCTGGAATCGCCATTGTGGGTGCCTGTTTGCAGTGCTCTGCTATGAACGCCAATTGGATGGTCGGCTCGCGTTTTCTCAACGGCGTGGGCACCGGTATCCTCAATGCGATTGTTCCGGTCTACTCTTCTGAAACTGCGGAGCACACATCGCGTGGTGCCTTTATTGCTATCGAGTTCACGCTCAATATCTTTGGTGTTGTCGTTGCCTACTGGTTGGAGTACGGCCTCAGCTATATCAACAACGGCCAGGGTGCGTTCCAATGGCGTTTCCCTATTGCATTCCAAATTATCCCCTTGCTTTTGCTTCTCGCTATTGTGTGGTTCTTCCCCGAGTCTCCACGTTGGCTCATCAAAAACAACGAGCCCGAGCGCGCTGAGCGGCTGCTTGTCAACATGAGAGGTCAAGTCGAGGGCGAAAAGGAGTTTAAATCCATTTGCGAGGCTATGGAGTACGAGGCTGATTCTGCGCTCACCGGCAACTATTTCCGCATGTTTTTCAACTACTTTAAGGCCGATGACCCGGAGATGACGCGCAAAGCCAAGGACCTGCACATCTCGCGTCGTATTCAAATCGTTATTTGGATGCAGATCATTCAAGAGTGGGTGGGTATTGCCGGTGTCACAGTGTACCAACCTACAATCTTCAATCAGGCCGGGTACTCGACGCGCAAGTCGGGCTGGCTCAGCGGTCTCAACAACATCTTTTACATGTTTTCTACTCTCATCAATTACTACACTGTCGACAGATGGGGCCGCCGCTTTACCCTCTTCTGGGGCGGCATCGCCCAGGGTATTGCCATGTTCCTGGCTGGCGCTTTCTCCAAACTTCAGCAGGACAATCCAGAGAACAGCGCTTTCGGAGCTGCTGCCGCCGCATTTGTCTTTATTTACACCTCTGTGTTTGGTGCTACATGGCTCGTGGTGCCGTGGCTGTACCCGACCGAGGTATTCCCTCTCAAGGTGCGCGCCCAGGGCAACGCATTTGGTGTCGTTGGCTGGTCCATTGGTAATGGCTGGCTGACGCTCATGTCTCCCATCATGTTTGACAAGATTAGGGAAAAGACGTTGTACATTTTTGGTGCCTGTAATTTCCTTGCTTTGGCACTTGTCTATCTGTTTGTGCCTGAGACCGCCAACCGTACTCTCGAAGATATTGACTACTTGTTTAGCTCCAAGAGCTGGCTGGCGTCCAAAAATGAGGAGCTGTTCAAGCAATACCAGAGCAGGAAGTTGCTGCCTTCTGCTGAGGAGACGGGCGCTTCGACTACCGGCAGTGACAAGGTCAAGGCTGGTGCTGAGATTGAGCATTTAGAAGAACTGTAAGATAATCTAGATCAAAACTAAATTTAAAAAGCGCCAGGAATACCGCCGAGAGAGATAGCCTGCACATTCTGGGGAATAGTCGAGTCCTTCGCGGCCTGAGCAACAGCGATCTGCTGGTTCTCAAGGTCAAAGACCATGTACATGGAGCGGATAAAGTTGTCACCCATAAGAATGAAATCTTCGTTAGAAGCGCTGGGCTCAATACCCAAGTAGCACGAGTTCTGAGGGAAGAAAGTATCAGCCTCAACCTGGCTGATCATCTCGGTCAAGGGCCACAAGAACTGGTAGGCAGGAACCTCGACACGAACGGAGCCAAAGTCAAGAGCCAAGTTGGATGTAATGTTACAGTCGCAGTAGTAACGCTCACCGAGCTCGAAAGAGGGGTTGGCATTCAAAGCAGTACGGATGTTAACCAAGGTGTCCATCGGCATGTAGGTGAGCGAAGTACCCGAGTCAAGCACAGCTGCAATGGGCTTGGCCAGGTTATTGTCATGCTCACGTCCATCACTGTAAATACCGCTGAGCTCAACAGCAAGGTGCTGAGGGTGGGCAAAGGGCATCGAGGCAAGGCGACCAACGTAGCGAGAATGGTCAACACCGCCAAACAAAATGGTGCCACTCTTGGAGTTGATGTCCGACATGTACATTGAGTACGCAGCAGCGTTAATCTTACCCTCCTGCTTGAGTTGCATGGGCAAGTTGTTGTAGACGAGGCCACTCTTGTAGGTGGACTCGGCCTCAGGGCGGCCAAGACCGATGATACCCTGGCTCACCTGCGAGACCTGACTAGCAACACCAATAGTGAGATGCTTGAGCTTGGTAGAACCGAGCTGAAAGGTATCGGTTCCCCAATCGCCCTTCGCACTACCCTTACCGTACTTGATGCTCCACTGAGTACCGTTGGCATTCCACGAAGAACTGTGGGAGTTGTCGTAGAGAGTAGTGGAAACAGTGCGCGAGCTACCACCAAGAGCACCAAGCACACCACGGTCGTTCTGGGTGTTGGGGCCAATGACCCACGTATCACTCGAGCCAGTGTCGAGCAGGAGGTTCACCTTCTGGGCGGGGGTACCAATGAGAGCATCGGTGGTGTAAAAGTAGCGCATGTTCTCAATAGAGTCAAGAACAGTGTTACGACCCTGAGCAGAGTTAACAGCACGCTTTTGAACATCGTTTTGGACGCCAAGGCCGTGGACACCCACACGCTTAACATCGAGCGAGACGACACCGTCGACACCACTGTCGACAAAGTCGAGAGCGAGTGCAGAAGCAAACAGAAGAGGAAGCATATTCTGACCAGTGGGGGTCACGCTAGCATTTTATGTGCTGCATAAAGTTTCCATCCAATTCAACGTTGATCTACGATGAATCTGAGTTGAAGGTCAGTCAGCTGGCTGCATTGCTAGTTCAAATTATAAGCATAATCAATTGGCATTGCTTTGTATAATTCTGCTCAGAACCCTCAAAATATTCGCAATAAATAATCTCACCTGCAGTCTCCATGCAGTCCTAAATTTCACCTGACCGGCGAGGCGCTTTCGTCATCAAAGCATGAAAGCCACACAAGCTCTGCAGCTGCTCCGACCATGGCAAAAACAGCGTGGCCCTGAGCTTTTCTATGGTATGACCAAAACTGGAAACAAGAGATGGTCGCTCACCACCAAGCAGGGCAACAAAAATTTTTACAAGGGTACCGGCTCGACCGGTATCGGTAGCTGGACAAAGAAGGGCCAGTACCGCGTGAATTGGGAGAAAGTGCGCACCTACGTCACCCCTCAGCAAGAGTCTTCGGACCTCAAGCCGTTTGTGTGCCCCACGACGCCCAACATCAAAAACACTTACAGCGGCTACGCCAAGGGCCCTGTCGACGGCAAACTGCATTTGGCCAAGGTTATGGAGTTTGTTAAATACGGAACTGAGGAGAGCCCCGATATGGCACGCCGCGAGAATAAGGAGAGAGGTTAAAATGTACATAGCATAACGTCAAGATGAGGAGGCCCTGAGGGACTTGCGGGGACTTTTTTGACCATATCTTCAGCATTCATGGCGTGTCTTGATCTCCTGTTGCAACACATACGTGCCTATGCTGACCCTGTCCCCTGCGCTCTGGCCTCACGCCCACGCCTCACACGTCAATATCAATATTAATGTCAAATAAATTATCTACTCGGTAGCGCCATAAAACTTGCGAAAGACAAACTGCAGCAGTCTCGTGGTGTGGAAGGTGGCGGCCCCATCAAACAGCGTGAACGACTCCTGATCCTCGTACTGGTACTCGAGCAGCTCGTCAAGGGTGAGGGTGGTTGAGGCGCCCGGCAACATGACGCCCTTGAAGGCAATCTCCACTGTAAAGTTTGCGACTTTTTCGCACGAAAAGGTCACGCTCAAGTCACGGTACTGGCGGTCGCTGTACCCCTTGATTTGCAGCAGGATGCCCTTGTCCTGGGCCTGGGCGGCCGTGTAGCGGAACGAGCCAAACTTGGACTGCTTGACCTCGCGGTGGAACAGTTTGCGCGAAAAAAGCGAGCGCTTGTTGCGGTTTTTCTCCTGGCTCTGCTCCTGCAGCGTGGTCATGGCCGTCTCGATGTAGTTCTCAAACGTCTTGTGCGAGGTCTTGAGGTGCTTCTCCTTCTCCTTGAGCGAGGCGAGGGTATCGGTACACGTCCTCAGCTCTGAGACGCGGGCCTGGCGCAGCTCGTGCTTGTTGCGAATATCGTTGGCCAGGCTGTTGATGAGCTCCTGGTAGTGGTTGTCGCGGCTGATGCGGCCCGAGGACTCGAGCTCCAGCACTTTTTCCAACGTCAAAAGCTTGAGCTCGCGGTAGGTGAGGTTTGCCAGCTCGCCGGGCTTTTTGGCGCCCACGCTCGACTGGTCCTCCTCGAGAATCCGTGCGTACATTTGCTCTTGCTGGTCGTAAACGGGCTCAATCAGCACGCTCATAAGGTTCTCACCCTTTTGCACCCGCAAAACATAAATCAAACAACGCTTGACAAGGGTCATGAGACCGGCCGCATCGGTGTTTGAGGCCTGCATTGACGGGGTGCCGTAGTTGGGGTTGAGCTCGAGGCGGACCTGGGCAAGGCGTGCAATGTCCAGCAAATCACGCGAGTCGCTGGGTAAAGGACCCAACTGGCGCAGCACGGGGCGCACGCAGTTGTCGCTCGAGTCGCACACCACGTCCATATTCTCAAACACAAGCGAGTGCACCGCCAGGATATCCTCGGTCTTGATGCTCAGACTGGGTCGCTGGTGGCTCTTGACATCGTCAAAGTTGGTCATGCTGTACATGGTCTGCAAATCAGGCACGTCGACCACCTTTTTGAATAAAACGCTGAGGCGATCGGAGCACTGGCGCACAAAGTCGTTGAGGGGTTGCAGGTAGGGCTCGTTGGCCTCAAACTCGCCAAAGTGAGCCGCAGTGTTCAGGACCTTGCACACAAGCACCAAATTACGCTGCTGGCTGATGTCGAGGGTCACGTCCAGCACGCCGCGCTGGTCGCAGTTGAGCATGGACGGCACAATAAAGTGCGAGATGAAGACGGTGCCCACGAGCGACATGCCGTTGAATCCGACGTAGTTGTCGTACTTGCGACAGCCGTACATGTAGGCCTGGTGAGCCAGGTACCGCGCGTGGTAGGGCATCTTGGAGACGCCCTGCTCGAGAGCGGCCATGACCTCAACCACGAGCTCGCGCAGCAGCTGCAGGTTGGAAACAAACTTTTGGCGGGTATTGGGCTCGCGGATCGCCTCCTCTACCGTAACTTCGTAGGTACGGTCGCCGTTGAGCGCGTAGTGAATCTTGAGCGGGTCACACTCGAGGTCGCCGTTGGGGGTGTCAATGATGCGCTCGAGGGCAGGGCCGATTGTGACATTGAGCGATTTTTGTACCGATCGCCTACTCATGGCACTGTACAACCTCCAAACAAGGCTCGAGCTCGAGCTGGCATGGGTCTCCATGTGCTCCATATCGAGGAAAATGGACTTGGAGAGCAGCTGCAAAAAGAAGTACTCCTCGCGGTCCTCGCTGAGGTTGCCAAACACCGTCAAGATCAAGTCAATGAACCGCTTTTGCTCACGCTCGCTAGGGTTCCTTTCATAGCTCTCATGATCAATAAACCGGCTGAGGTACTGCGGCTGGGTCTGCAGGATGTAAAACAAGCCCTGGTACAGCTCGAGGCGCTTGCGCGAGTTTTTGTTGAGCGCCTTGAGATCGTGGCCATTGCGCTCGAGGCTCTGCTGCTGCTGGAGACGCAGGCGCGCGCTGCTCTTGCGGCGCAGCAGCGTCGGGGTGTCGTTGCGGTGCTGGATTACCTCGTCCAACGAGATCTTGTTTTTGAGCAGCAGGGCAATCTTGGTGTCCATCTGGGCAATGTACTGCTCGAGCTGCTCGTTGGACTTGACGGCGTCCTTGAGCTCTTTGCGGGCAATCTCGAGATTGATTTCCTCTTGGTAGTCGGCCTCGTTGTCGTTGAGCAGGTGCACAAAGTGCTTGATGGTGCCGAGACTCGGGTTGGGGTCGGCAATCAACGAGTTGTAGGCCTCGATCTGTGTCTTTGTGCGCCACATGCTCTGCAACTTGATGATGCTCGCGGTGTGCGCGTGCCACATGGCCACCTGCTCGTTGAACCACTTGCGCTGCAGGTAGCCGCGGGCCATTGACTGCATGCCCACAACGCCCACAATCTCGTCGTCGAGGTCGTCGATCTGGCAGCCTACAGCAAACCGCTGCAGCAGGCCGCGGAACGCCGACTGCACCTGGAGAACCGAGCTCGAGCACGCCTCGAGTTGCGCGCGCTGAGCGGCAAGGCGGCGACGCAGCAGCACACCGCGGATGTTGGCCTGCAGACCAGTCCAGCTGGCCTGGGAAACACGCGCGCGCTGGTGCTCAAAGCCGCGTCTCGCAAGGTATGCGCGCGAGAGCTGCTGCAGCTGAACAATGAGACGCGAGTGCGAGGCGATACGAGCGTCCAAGGCGGCCATACGAGACCGGGCAAGCGCACCGCGGCACAACCCTTGCAAGGGCGCAACGTCGAGCGTGTGGGTGTGGCGCTTACGGGCGGCCTTACCGCGTATTAACGATTGCAGAGCAACGATGGCGTCAGAGTCGAAGTCGAGGGCACCACGCTTGCGCGCGGCAGAGCCACGAGCCACAGACTGGAGGGTTGTGATGGCGGTGGTATCAACGGCAGCCATTTGGCGTTTGAGGCCGCGGCGCACAGCAGCACCGCGCGCCGCGCTCTGAAGCTGCAACACAAACTCGTCGGCACCCACCTTGGGGCGCATCATTTGGCGGATGAGCGCGCCACGGCACTGGGCCTGGAACAGCACAATCTGGGGCTCCTGAGCCTCGAGCTCAATGATCTGGAGCTCCTCCTCGGAGATGTGCAGCGAGACCTGGGGACTCTGCTCAGGCTCAAACACCGGCTGCTTGATACGCACTGGGGTCACCGGCTCTTCATCTGCAGCCTCGACTGGCGGCAAGGGCTCGCGCTGGCCGGAAAAGTGCCGCTGGACCTTGTTGAACTGGGGGGCAATACCGGCAGCGTCCAGCCCCCTCTGAGCCGTGCTGAGCTGGTCGTCGCTGAACTCGAGCTTGCCAACGAGATCGTTCATCTCGGGGGCCAGGTCAATCTCGTTGAGGATGTGACTGAGAGCATGGATACAAAAGATCACCTTGGGCAGGCTGCGCTTCTCGTAGAGGTCGACCATGTCAAAGGTGAACAGATCGGGCATCTTGACGCTGGTCAAAAAGTCGAAAAAGTACACAATGTTGTCTGTATGGCGGTACTGCAGCCGCGGGTGCTCGAAAATCTTGGGCACGAGATCGGGCCTAAAGTGGCGCGCGATTTTGGCCAAAAGGACACCGTCCACGAGGGCCTCGGGCAGATCAACCACGTTTGCGGGCATCTCCTCAGCACCCAAGATCCCTGCCATCCACTGGTGAGCCTCTCCGACGTGGCAAAGGTACTCATAGGCCTGGAGGTTCTTGCGCTCCTGGTCGAGGGAGGCGCCGTTCTCGGCAACAAGCAGCTTCTTGCGCTCCTTGTTTTGCGTGGGGGTAATAACAGGCACAGAAGTGCGCAAAGGTGAGCGCTGCGGGGTCATGTGGGTCCTTGAAGGGCTTTGCTTTTCTGGCGACCGCAGCGGCGACCGCAGCGGCGTGCGCGTCGGCGAGGCCTGCAAATTTGACCGTGCAGGAGCACGTTCGGGCGAACGAATAGGAGACCGCGTAGGGGACCCCTTGAGAGACCACGGCGAGGCGTTGGCTGCGGCAGACCTCACAGGGCTGCCCTGGCTCGCGGCCGCAGGAGCTGCCTTTTTGGGGCTCCCAAACGGAGACATCAGGTTCTCCTTTGTGGGAGACTGCGAATCCTGCTGGTTCTCCAGAGTACGGAGATACCGATCAGCAACCGACATTTTGCAGTGTGTACTTTAGATGAGTGAGGCTGTGTGTGGGTCTCAAAATGTAAACAAACAATTTACAAGGGTTAGGGTTCGACGCGACGACGACGACAGCAGCTCTCGCAGCACCCCCTGCCAAATTTGGAGATTTGAAGTACCCAAATTGGGAAGTGGGTGACTAATATTCGACGCCACCCTCGCCGCCACAGCCCACACGCTCACACCAAACCTTGTCCCCTCTCTGTGTGCCCAAACGCGTAATTTCACCACACTTTCGCCCCACACTCCAGATGGACTCGAAAATGGATTATAGCCAGATCAAGGCTCAAGAAAACCCGCAAATGTTCCCTGCTGGCCAGCGAATCGCAATGAAAGAGGAGGATCTGCGCTACATTTATGGACTGCTCATGGCCGAGGCGCCAAAAGTCACAGCCGACGAGGACTTTGTCGAGCAAGCTGGAGAAGAAATCCGGCGAGCATTTGAAATGACGCGGCACGGCGTTGAAATTAACGGGCGTGTGATCCAGGATGGCCCCACATTTCGCGATACGTGCGAGTCGACCGTCGGCGTCGACCCCCTCGACAATGGCCTCGAGGAAAGGATTGTATCTGTTTACGCCCAAATTGACAGCGTTCTCCTGAGTCTGATGAAGCTGAGGCAAGAAGTACCCGAGAAAGCGCTCAAAAGGTACGCTGCCAAGTTGGATGACGAGCCCAAGCCGGCTCCACCGCAGCCTGCCATCAAGACTGAAGCTTTTGCGGTTTCTGACGCAGTGAAGGAGTGTAAGGCCAGTTTGGACCAGCTGCCTGAGCTCGAGGGACTGGCAGGTACCCTTAAGCGGAAAATCAATGTACTGAACTACGTCTAGCCAGCCTGCTCTGCAGGTCGTGAAGACTGCGTGCCGTGCTTCTCTATTTATTCATCTATTTAATTGTCTTTGCTATGCATCTGAGACACTCTTTCGTCACATGACGCGTGGTAATTAATTTCGTCGCGCGTGTGCCCTTTGACTGCGGGCTGGATGCCTCGGTCTCCTCTTTGACCGGCTTGATGGTGTGACGGAGACGCTAATCTCGAGAAGGTGCGTTTCGGCCGAGCGCGCGAGGGCTACTTCGGAGGCCACTAAGGGTTCCTGCGCAGCCTTGGCCTTGATCAAATCCTCGTTGTTGGCAAAAACCGCGTGCTCGTCTACGAGTCCCGTCTAGAGCCTCTGCAAATCCGCGAGCGCCGCGTTTAAGTCATGCAGCTCCACAATTTGCCAAAAAAACTTTGGCTCTTCTTATTTGTCGTGGAGAGCCTACACTCCAGTCGTCTTGGCGCTGTGGTATTCTTACAGGTCGCTCAGAATCTTGGTGCGCTCGTCGCTACCGCCAGATTTACGCACCGACTCCCGGTAGCGCTTGCCAATCTGGATGAGCTCTTCGAGGGTCTCGATGAGCTTTACGTCGCCCGCTCTCTCCAGAGTGCCTATCGAACGCTGGTGCGCGGTCTGCGTGCAGAACGCAGAGAAGTGCTCCTGGGATCTTTCGTTAGTTTATAAAAGTCCTCTCTAAACTCTTTTCAATTTAACGGCCCGGGCCGCTCCTGCTTCTACTCCCACACCTGGCGCCACTCCCGAGGCCGTGGAGGTGACGACCCACAATCACGTGGCCTTGGTCAGCACAAGCGATATGCGCCAGGGCACGGCGCCTGCACGACCTGCAGCTGGTTATGCGGGTTCTCCGCCTTCCGCCCCTGCAAGCACGCAACTAAATCCAGATTCCGTCTCAGGGCAAGAGCTTGAGGCTATTCCATATTCTCCCCACCTGGTTATGGGCCCAGGAGGCTCAGAGCCCCATTCTCGCACAGCTCTAATCTACAAGCCTTAAATACTATGTAAGGGGTATGACCCTATGTAATTGACACTCTCTTTTGGACACGCTAGGTTTCTTTTTGCCTGGTTATACTTCCTGAACTGTTGGGGCCCAATGGCAAAAGAGTTGACCAACGTAGTGTTGTGCGCAGGCGCCTCGGGGTGGAACGGGTGCAGTGGAGTGTCGGCGAACGTGCCCTTGACGAGATCGTAGTACTGCCGGAACTCACGATGAAACGGAGTACCCAGCAACAGCGCGTACTTGTGGGGCATGGGGTTGACGAAAAACGAGACGTTCAGGGCGAGCGCGGCAATCTTAAGGCGCAAAGTAGTGTAGCAGCGAATCTCGCGCGCGCCGTAAAGGGAGTTGACAGTAACAGGGGTGCTGAGGGGCACCCCCTTGAGGCGCAACATGGTGACAAGCGGGCGCGTGATCAAGTTGGCGCCGGCGCCGAAATCCATGAGGGCAGTGCTCGAGGGGCAAAAGTTTGCGCGGCCGAAATAAGACTTGGACGGTGCAAGGGTGGTCAATGGTGGGTTCACTATGGAAACTACTGACCGGCACCGCCCCGCACCCCTAGGTGCTCTCGTCGACAGGCGCGTCACCTGCGGCGCTCATGGCGTCCATAAAGTTGGCCTGGGCCTCGCGCTGCCAAGGGCGCGAGCCACCTTGGCGGAAGTTGCCGTTGCCGCCGTTGCCGTTGCCGTTGCCTTGGCGGCGGTTGGAGAAGTTAGAGTTGGGCCCACTAGAAGTAGAGGGGCCGCGGCGGCGCTCAAAAGTAGGGGCACCGCCAGAACGGCGGCCAAAAGTGGTAGTGGAGCGCGCGGGGCACATCGAACGTACTTGGATGGTGTACTCAAACAGTGGCTGAGCCACCAAGCGGAAAGCCTGGAGCGAGGCAGACCAAGCCGAGTGAGGCTCGACCCAGTGGTCCAGCAGCACACGCTGCATCTCCTCGCGCTGGGAGGAAGCGCGCAAACGGGCGACGTAGTTGTCAAATTGAGCCTCGTAGGCGTCGCCGCCGCGCAGACGCAGCTGGATCGCGTTCAGAGCGTGGTACTCGACCTGTAGAGTAGATGGCCGGTTGTAGTGCTCGGTGAAAGCAGCACAGAAGTTCTCCCAGGTAGTAGTTGGGTTCTTGCCCGAAAAGTCGACGGCCCACACCTCGCCAGCGCTGATGATTGTGCGCAGAACGTGGCGCACCCGAGTGGCCTCCGGGACCCGCGAGTGGTCCAGCCACAAAGTGGTGCAGCTGAGCAGGAAATCGTGCGGCGAGAGCTTGTCGTGCGCCCACTCTAGACGGGGCAGGCGCGAGGCATCAGCAGCGGGCAACGAAGAAGTCGGGGCAGAAGCAGAGGTAGCAGAGAAAGAAGAAGGAGCAGTAGGGGGCACAGCCGGTGGCGCAGTAGGCGGCACGACGGGTGGCGGTAGTCTAGAGTGGCCCTAAGGGTGCCCACTTCTAGGGCCACTCGAGACCATTAGCTAGATCATCCTTATTCTTAACTTTGTCCTTTGCAGTAAAGAACGCCGAGAATTCCTAGGAAAGTCGTTAAGAACCCCATATCCGGCTATACCTGTTGCACGACAGCTTACACGCTCCGCGCCTACCAAAAACAGAGTACCCAAATGATGCCGCCTCGCGCCCGCGCCCCACCTCGCGAACCCGAAGTCGAACCCGAAACGGAGCACGAGACCGAGCCCCGGCAGCCGCAGCAGCAACCCGCTCCCGCACCTCAGCCCGTCTCGGCCGACATTCACGCGCTCATCATGGCCATGCAGCAACAACAGGCCGCCGCCGAGCTGCGCCAAGAAGCCCAGGCGGCTAACATCGCCCAGCTTCTGCAGGCCCTGGCCCTGAAGTCCGAGCCGAGCTCGCCCCTGACTGGTTCTGACCCGGAGCCTCCGCAGCAGCGCCCGCCACGCCTACCCCCGGTCAAGGAGCTCCCCATTTGGAAGTCCGGCACCAACGTCGACGACTACCTCGCCCTGTGCGTCGACTGCGCCGACCGCTACACCACGGCGCTCAACGATATGGTGCCCCTGGTGGCCGTCGCCATGCATAACGCCGGCGAGTTCCGCCCCCAGCAGTGGCGCATGCAGCGCCAGACCACCGGTATCACATGCCACTGGCCCGAGTTCCGCGAGCACCTCAAGTTGCTGTTCGACAACACGCAGGAACTCCAGATGGAGCTGACCCGGCTCAACCTCCTCATGCCGACCCCCGCTGGCGCCCTCGATTGGCTCAACGAGTGGGACCAAGCTGCTTTACGCCTTGACATGCCCGACACCCGTCGGCAGTTCCTGCAGCTGTTCGTGGCCCGCCTTCAGCTTCTCGGTTGGCGCGAAGCTCTAGAGGCTGCGGAGCGCGCTCTGCCCGACTTCCAGGCATACCGCACGACCACCTTTGCCGCTGTCTCGGTCGCCGTGCGCCAAGCGCTCCTTTGCCGCGAGCACTACTTCCAGCAGCGCCCACGCCCGACGCGCCCTGCGCCCGCGACGCGCCAAGGTCAAGGCGCCCGCAGGCCAACGGCCCCGGCGCCCCGGCGCGCACCAACGCCGCCACTGGTGCCAACGCCGGCACTGGCGGCTACCGCGGCAACCGCCCTGAGCAACGCGAGCACCGCCGTCCGCAGGCACCGGTGCACGCCGTCACTGCGCAGGAGGAGCCCGCCGAGGAGGTCATCTACGACGACGGCGCCGAGGAGCCCGCGCTCGAGAGCGACCCCTTCGACGACGAGTACTCGGACAGTTACCTGCCCTAGGATGAGGGGATCGACGATAAAGCCATAGCGCAAGTAGTTGAGCCTCAGCTCTCCACCCCCTGCATGGTTGACTTGTCGGTCCAAATTCGCCGCCGCGCGCTCACTCGCGCCCGCGCCCTCGTGGACACCGGGAGTTCCACGAGCCTCATCGATCCCACACTCGTGGCTGAGCTGGGGATCACGCCCCGTCCAGCGCCCAAGCCCATCAAGGTTACCGGCCTGTACGGCGAGCAACTCGTCGACACCTTCGTGCCCCTGTCTTTCTTGCTCGAGTCCACCTCGTTCCACGTCGGGTTCTTCGTCACCCCTCTGCCCCAAGGCTCACCGCGAGTCCTCCTGGGCATGGACTTCCTCGACCGGAACCGCGAGCACTTCGACTTTGCGAACCAGCGGCTCGCTGGTGCGCAGCTAACTCCGAGCAAGGGCCCCAGGCCGCCCCAGGCCCTGACCGCACTCGCAGACGTTCCTATGGATGCGATGAGCGATGCGGAATTCATTTCACACGTCTGTGCCGTCGCCACCGCCGCCGTGGAGGGGCGAGAACTGCCCCCCGAGCTCCGCAGCTTCGCTGATGTGGTTACCGCTCTTCAACCGCAGGGTATGCCGCCCAAGCGCTTTGTCGAGCACGTCATTGTGACATTGAGGAACGCCTCCCCGCCAGCGCTCGCGTGTCGCCGTCTGCCGGCACACCACTACAAGTTTATCGACGAGCAGATCGATATGCTTCTCGCGGCTGGCCTCATTCGGCCTTCGCACTCGGCCTACGCCGCGCCGGTGTTCTTGGTGCCCAAGGGCGAGTCCTTCAGGATGGTCATTGACTATCGCCTGCTCAACGCGATCACGCGCAAGGACCCCTTCCCGATGCCTCGGATCGACGATGCCCTGCAGCGTGTCGCCACCGCGAAGTGGTTCTCGAAGCTCGACCTGGTGTCGGGCTACCACCAAGTTGCCGTTGCCGAAGAGTCTCGCCACAAGACCGCGTTCCTCACGCATCGCGGCCAGTTCGAGTTCAATATGCTATCGTTCGGCCTGTGCAACGCGCCGGCAACCTTCATGCGCGAGATCACTGAATGCCTCCGCGACCACCACGACTACTGCCTGATCTACCTGAACGATGTGCTCATCTTCTCATAGTCTCGCAAGCAGCATGTGGAACATGTCAAGGCCGTGCTCGAGACTCTGCGCAGGTTTTACCTGCTTACCAAGCGCAGCCAATGCGAGTTTTTCGGCAGAAACTCCTCTTTTTGGGGAGAGTGAATGCTCCTCGACGCAAGGCAGCTCGTTCTCATCGCTCGCAACAGATATGAGACCCAAAAGCTCGAGATCTTTGACGAATTTGGGCGTGGCAACCGCATCTAGGGGCGCACTCGATAGGGGGCGCCGGCAGCCCCTGAGAGTACCACGGTTAGAGGTGTGCGGAAGGACGGCGACTCGAGTGCCATTACGAGCAGGCTTCGCAGCGCAATGGTCGAGAGACACAGTGGCAACATCTGTCTGGCCGAGACGTAGTATACCGGAGCGATCGTTGATTGGTTTTTTGTGATTTGCCCGCTCACGGAACAAGCGCTCACCGTCACGCACGTCACCAGTGTACAACGCATATGTGCTGATGCAAAACCTCGCGACTCGGGTATGAATGGTCAAAGGCCTCCTTCGCAAGGGCGCACATGGGCCCTCGAGGGAGCAGCGCACCCGCACCAACTCGAGAGTTGCGTCGATTTTGACATTCACCCCGGGTTTGAGCCAACCCAGCAAATCACACGCCACCTCTTGTAGTCGCCCTGGCTTGCGCGACTTTGTAATTTGTTCGAGGTATGGCTCTGACTGCAGGAACTCGTGGGCCATTGTGCGAAGTTTGACGAGATTGTCTTGGTCGCTGCCGAGGTTATGGATCATCGCACCACTCTCCTTCATATCGGCGGGCGAGAGTTGATTGTTCTCGATGCGCGCTTGCAAATTGTCATCCAAGTTCAAAAGCTCCATGAAGTCGAACAGGGGTTTGAGGTGCAAAAGCCATTTCTCGAGTTTGTAGCGGATCGATCTTGGGGTGGGCACAGCGCTGTCAAGGTGGAGACCATACTCAACAACAAGGCAAACCATATCAAAACAAGCCAAATCCTCTACTGAGGGCTTGTGATCAATATTTATGCCCAAGCGAGCTTGCACACGCTCGATAATGGCCGCCGGCGACTTGGCAGGCTCGGCAAGCTCGGCAGGCTTGGCAGGCACGACCGAGCTTGCCCAAAAATTTGATGACAGTCCTTGCTTCAACGGCCCAAGTGGCAAACGTGTGCTGGTCAAGCAGCGCACCATACTTCTCCTTGAGATCCTCGAGGTGGTCTTCTTTGAGGGCGAGCCACATCTTGTCCCTGCGCTGCTGATCACGTTCACCGAAACCATCCTTGCCTTCATTGTTGGACAAGGGGATCAAATGCATGATCAAGGCGTGACGAATGTTGAAAACTTCTGAGGCATTGGAGCAAGGGAAGTTCAACTCGTTTAAGCGCATCTCAATCGCGCGGTTGATGCCGCTGGCGAAGAGTTTCTGGGACAAGGTTCTCTCAAACGCATCAAAATCATCGAAAATCGGATCGGCGTTCTTGAGTGATAAACCAGCGGTGAAGGCTGCCGCAACTGAACTCGCAAACGAATTCTCGGGTAGCTTCAAAACCACATTCTTGAACCATTGGTTCCTTGGCACTTCCCTGCGGGCAAAGGCCAGGTTCAACTGATGAAGCCACGACAGATAAGCTTCAATGCGCACCGTCTCTCCCGAAAATCAGGCAACTCATCAAGACCAATCTTTGACGCAGCATTCTTGACCATCGGCTTCTCGGCTACAACGGCAAAGGCCGGGTCGTAATCCAACGGATCGGTTAGAGGTTTAACGTCACTCGGGAGTCGGGCATGCGGATCGCGGCGCCAAACATCAAGGATCATCCTTTTCCTGTTCAGACTTGAAGTAGCACAAGTCCTAAAAGATTTGATGATCGCATTCCAGTAGGCGTTACGCGCGCGCAATACAGGCTCCTTCAAATGCGTTATTTTCTTCATGAACACGAGGCTACGGGCCTGAATTTCCTTGTCCATCTCGTTTTCAGAGTTGATCGACAGATCTCCAAAAGCATCCGAGACATCCATGTCCATGTCGCCGTCTTCATATTCACCGTCGCTATGCTTCGAGTGCTCATCACCGGAAGAACCTTCATCTTCAGACTCATTGCTAGAGTTCGATGGGCTCTCGGACGGAGCAGGGTCGTCATCCTTAGGCTTTTCTTTTTGGGCCTCAGCCTCTTTTTTACCATCTTTGTGGCTAGACACGACTTTGGGTTCCTGGCTCTGAGGAGCTTCAGTCCCGTCGGTCATTTCTTTGGGTCCCGCATCTTTAAGGGTCTCCGCATCTTTTTCAGGGAAGCCGCATCTTTTTGTTTTTTGTTTGTTTTTTTGATAGGGGTAGTGAGTTGTTTACCCTCGTGAGGCTGCTCAGGGCTGGCTCGCCAGTCTTGCTGGTTGTGGCCCACCAGACGTAAGGTGCGCGCCATGACTCGCCGCCATGTGTCGGCAAGGCCCAGCACCATGTCCCAGCTCCAGCCGACACGTGGCGGCGAATCATGGCACGCACTCTACCTCTAGTGCCGGCAGGATGTCACAGTCCTTGAGTAGCACCAAATTGGTGCCGTTGATGGCGAAGCGCCCATCGCTGAGGCGCTTGGTAGTGGTACTCGGGGGGGTGGGACCACTGGGTCGCTTGGGAGGAATCCGCCTCGCTGGCCTCTGCCACTGCGCGACCTTTGGTGTGCGGGAAGCGCGGCGCCTCCAGCGAGTGGAACGCGTTGCACGCGTACGGCTGTAGCAGGTTGACGCGCAGGCGCTCGGGCATATCAGCTCGCGTGTGCAGAATGTAGTCGGCCGCGTGCGTCCAGTTGCCGTTAACCTTGGTGAAGTGAGTGACCTGGTTGGACAAAGTCTTGCTGGCTGCAGTCGCCAGGCAGTGAGGGTTGCCGGTTGTAGCGCCCAGGCGCGTCGCTTTGCACGGCAGCTTGATCTCGTGCGCCTCGATCGAGTCGCTGGCGGCCTCGTAGTACGGCCTGTAGTGGCTCGGTACGGCCCAGGCTTCCGGCGACTCGCACTTGAGAGGCCGCAGCGCTTGAGTCCAGCCAGCCCTCCTCAAGAGGGCTTGGCCTAGTGGTTGAGCGAGTGCGAGCTCTGTTTACTGTGGCTTGGGGCTCGGTAGCGGGGGCCCTAGAGTGCGTCTCACCTGCAGCTGCAGGTTGAGGCTCGTAGCAATAGGACGGACCATGAGCGGTGGTCTTGTTGCATTTGGGGCACACCGGTGCTACATCGCAAGCGGGACGACGGTGGGCCAAAGAGTGGCAGCAGGAGCAGGCCTTGAAGTCGCTACTATGCTCGTAGTCGATCTCAACGCCCTCGAAGTTGCCCTTTAGGGGCGCCTGTGCGCGTCCAGAAAGCGACTGTACCGCCCATCTTGCTGGCAGCGTTAAGGGCTACCTAGGGGGCCTCAAAACCTGTGAAAACGCGCCACCTCCGGCTGTAAAGCCCGGAAAACTTCGCCAGCAGCGCAAACCCTTTAGGGGCGCCTGTGCGCGTCCAGAAAGCGACTGTACCGCCCATCTTGCTGGCAGCGTTAAGGGCTACCTAGGGGGCCTCAAAACCTGTGAAAACGCGCCACCTCCGGCTGTAAAGCCCGGAAAACTTCGCCAGCAGCGCAAACCCTTTAGGGGCGCCTGTGCGCGTCCAGAAAGCGACTGTACCGCCCATCTTGCTGGCAGCGTTAAGGGCTACCTAGGGGGCCTCAAAACCAGGAGCAGGCCTTGAAGTCGCTACTATGCTCGTAGTCGATCTAAACGCCCTCGAAGTTGATCTCAACGCCCTCGAAGTTGCCCTTGATCAGGGTGGCTGTGCTGGGTACAAAGCAGGCAAAGCGGATGCCTACCTCGCCATAGACAGCTCTAGTGGAGGAAGTCGGGTAGGGGCGCCTGTGCGCGTCCAGAAAGCGACTGTACCGCCCATCTTGCTGGCAGCGTTAAGGGCTACCTAGGGGGCCTCAAAACCTTGGCCTTCCGCGCGAATGAAGACGTCGTCGGCTGCAAGCGACTTGATAATAAACCAAATCGCCTTTGACGACACGTCAGTGGCAACTGTGGGCTCCAGAGCGAAGGAAATCTCCTCAACCACCAACGGGGCTGAATGAGAGTTCTCGCGCATCGGCGCCACTTGCGGGTGGACCGAGATAACGTACTCACCTAGAACCTCCTTGCAGTGCAGCAGCACATCCTTTTTTTTTTTCAACTAATCTCAGACTGTCGATCTGCTCACGTTAGACGCGATTAGGAGCACGTTTTTTTTTTTTTTCTTCCTTGTAGGACCTCTATTCCAGGATTTCTGTGAGCAGCGGGCGGCTCGCCTGCGGCAGCCACCCTGAGATCCCCTCGCACTAGCCCTGCCGCCCGGGGCGGCACGTGCATAAGCTTCGAAAAAAAAAGTTTTGGCTAAAACGCGAAGTTTTCCTTCTTCTTCTTCTTCTTCTGTAATATTTAAATTTAGCCTGGTCCTGAGGACGCAGGGGCACGGACTTGGGCCGCGCCGGGTCTTTATCTAGTTCTAGGGTGCAGAGCTGGTTAGCGTGCGTTCCCTGGAGCCCCGAGGGCTAAGCGTATGTGGGGGAGAAGGTGCAAGTGCTTGGGCTATCCCATGGCTTCCCAAAGTTTGCGCTTCCGGGCCTAATGCTGCTACACATGCGTGTTTGCCCCTCCACCACTCTACTGGCCGTAGCTGGCCATGAAGTTAAATGACCTCCTCCACGAACTTGTGGGGGGTCGTCGGACTGCCGCGCTGAGCATTGCTTCTTCGGGCAGCCTGGTCGTTTCTTGCGTGGCCGTCTGTTTTACGGGCCGGCCTCAACGCGCGGTAGTGAGTCGGGCTCACTCCCGTGCGAAATAAAAGTAATAGATTTTTGCAGACCTTTGGGGGTGAACAAAAGTTTGCTGAGCTGCTCTGCCCGCGCTCGGGGTGAGCTAGGGGGGAGGTGGAGCGCTCGCGCCTCGGCCTTGGCCGGGCAGTCGAGCAGCTCATGGGCAGGAGCAGGTTCTGGCTCTAAGCAGAAGGGGCAAGGTGCCGCCCTCCGCGTAGAAGTAGTGTAAGAGACGGGTCGAGTGCGGCCCTTCTCAAATTCGTCCGTCTTGGCGTGACCACTGCGCCAGGCGAACAATTTGGCCATGGTCCTGGGGGGCTGTGACCATAGTAGTCTAGTAGCCTTGGGCACCGTTGCGGGTACCTCTGGCTTGTCCATCGAAAAGTAGTGAT